>CM055084.1:811310-857449 GCA_029204045.2 Tillandsia leiboldiana
ATCTCAAATAATTACTATGTAGTTCCTAATAATTCTCTAGATCATTGTAACCTAGTGTCTCTAGATATGAAACTCCTTGGCATGAAAGACTAGGTCACATAAAATTTAAGGAACTATCTAGAATATCTAACAAAGACGTGGTTAGAGTGTTCCAAAATGAACTTTAAAGATAGCAGTGTGTGTGGTGGTTGTCAAAAAGGAAAACAATCCAGATCCACACACCGGAACTTGAACCCCGTGGAAACCAAACGCCCATTAGAATTATTGCATATGGATTTAATGGGGTCCCGTCAACCAAGCTTGGGAGGTAAATGGTACATTTTTCTTTTAGTTGATGATTTCTCTAGAAATTCTTGGGTAGCATTTTTAAAAGAGAAGCGGATACTTTCAATTCTTTTTCATGAGATTTGTCATCGAATTATGATTGAGAGAATGAAAAGATCGTTCGTGTTCCGAGTGATAAGGTGGAGAATTCATTAATTCAAAATTCATTGATTTTTGCTCTCAAAACGGCATAAAACATGATTCTCTGCACCTTATACACCGCAACAGAACGGCGTAGTCGAGCGCAAAAATAGAGTTGTACAAGAGATGGCACGTGTTATGCTTCACAGCCGGAAACTACCGTTACACTTTTGGGCTGAAGCAGTTAACACCGCTGTCTATGTGATCAATATAATATATTCCGCCCGGTACTTTAATACCCCCCTATGACTTTGGTTATTAGAAAACCGAATAGTCAAGTATTTTCGTATCTTTGGGAGTCCGCTATTACATTTTACGTGATCGAGAAAATCTTTGAAAATTCGACTCTCGAAGTGATGAAGGAATTTTTATAAGTTATTCTACAAATATAAGCATATTGCGTATTTAACCTTGATCTAAAACAATGATAGAATCCTTCAATGTAAAGTAGATGAAGCTTTTTTATTTTTTTTCTAATAAATCTACTCCTGATATGTCTCTTGACGATGAATCTCCTGCTAATGATATTGCATCTTTGCATGATAAATCTTCTGAAAATTTTGATGCATCTAATGGTTCTTCTAGTTCATCTAATGTGCAAGACTCATCACATATTTCCCGAGTACTCCTTGTCGGGTTATGTATAATTGGATCTAAATAGGAAAAAAACACCTAGAGGGGGGTGAATAGGTGTAAACACTAAACACTCAAAAATCTTTGCGATATAAAACCCAAAGCGAAAAATAAATACACGCAGAGATTTTTACGTGGAAAACTCCAAACCGGAGTAAAAAACCACGGACCGTAACACGGTGAAATCCACTAGAATTAAACACGTACAAGGTGATATACCGTACTCACAACCTCAACCTTTTCCATACGCTCCTAGTTGAGTTATCTTCTCCGCTCGCTCCACGATGCTTCTCGAATCCACGGTGCGTCCAACGCCGAATCCACAGCGTCCAACTCGAGTCCACGACGTCCGACCGAATCCACGGTCTTCACCCAGTACACGCGTCGAATCCACGAACGTACTTCGCTCCGAATCCACGAGAGCGGTAGCACCTTGAATCCACAAGGCCACGCGAGTCCACGCGCCGATTTTGGGGTAATCGTTGTTTTTTGGGTGGTGATGATCCGCCGAATACTAGATTAGAAATAGATCGAAAATACCATCTAAGTATTCATTGATTTGATTCAACTCAAAATGTGAGTATGAAAACCTAGAATCAAATCAATCCAATATAGATGAAGAAACCATAAGATAGAATCTATGATTTCCTTTCTTCTCTATATGTGGATCTTAGGCCGTATAAAAGATGACGGCTCCTTTTTCTATTATGTGGATTTTTGGACTCACCTTAGAAAAAGAATCGGGTCTATTTATAGGTTGGAAACCCTTGGAAAAGATAAGATCAAAAACTATCTTTTTCTGGAATTTTTACATGACGACGATCCGGATCGGAGATCGGCGATCCGGATTGCAGTAGCGAGAAAAACAGATTCCAGAAAAACGAAGGTTCGGGATCCGGATCGAAGTGCTTGATCCAGATCGTTCATACAGTTCACCAAACAACACGTTCGGGATCCGGATTGAGTAGCCTGATCCAGATCGCTCAAATAAAATGGTAAACCCAGTTTTCGGATCCGGATCAAGGGAAGCTACGATCCGGATTGAACTGATGTATGAACGAACCACCTTCGGATCCGGATTGCAAAGCCCAATCCGGATCCTGAACATGTCCCATGTCCAGTTTTTGATAATTATGCAATTACAAGTTCATTCAAGTGTTTTCTACACTATAAGAAGTATTCGGATCACCAAAGATATTAAGTTCAACATACCTGATCCTTTTGAATTCTTCTTTCTGAGATTGAGTTATATGATCCAACCTTCTTTACCTTCAATCTTCAAGACTTAACCGAAATCACGAAATACGCCAACTTAAATTCCGTAACAATCTCCCCCTTTGCGGTTTCGTGACAAAACATAGATCCACTCAAGAAAATTCAAAAAGATATTTTTGTTGCTATCACCATACAACAAAAATTTACAATGGAGATTCAAAATAAAATACATGAGTTAAACTCCTAAAACAGACTCTAGACTTAGACATCTGTACTCTCTGCAAAAGAAATCATTCTTGACAAAAGAAATCGTTAGATACCTCAAGAATTTTATATCATTCAAAACCACACACAGAGATTAAGTTTATACTCATTTATACTTACCATGACTTTATACATTCAGATATGTAAATTGATCATAGTTAAAACACCAACATATCTTCTATGCAATCAATCCAAATGTCATGTTAGTGAACATCACTTGTTAGTTATATTACATGCCCAAATAGTTAGTCGAATAGTTAGTCGAGGCATGCATTCAAACACAAATGAAAACTGAAATTGTTGAAGTTCTACTTACCAAGTTCTACTTACCTCTATAGTTTCAAGTTTCTTTCTCACACACATTGTATCTTTGTTTATCTCTCTTTCCCCCTTTTTGTGTCACAAAAGTTAGCCAAAAAATACCAAAATGGAGAGAATGGTTAACAGTTCAAGTACCAATATTTTGAGAACTAAAAACTAAAAACTAAAACGTAAAACCTGCACAAAAGAAAGTTAAAATCTGAATAAGAAAAGAATAAGGGAAGGAATCAGTCATCAGATTCAGAGTCTTCAGAGCTCGTGCAGCCCATCTTAGAGAACATCTTTTTCACCAGCTTGTTCATTTGATTGACCTTCTTATTTATTGTAATATGAGCTGCCGTGATGAGCTCCAGCTCATTGGAAATCTCTCGTCTGTGCCTTCCGAAATCTGTTCATGCTCAAAAGATAATCGTTGTTGTTCTTTGTAGATGGATGAGACTGATGCTTCATCCGCTGGTGTGGGTGCTGGTTGTGATGGTGATGCGGAAGTGCCCGGTACTAGGTTTCGTTCCGCAATGGAGGAACTGGAGGACATGAGGCAATTTGTGAAGGGACTTGACAATGGTGGACTCATCGATCATGCCCAAGCAGTGATGATAAGTTGTTGAACTAATATCAACTTGAAATCTCTTTAAGATCCTCATTATAATCAATGGAAATGGGATCCTTTCAGTGGGATGAGGATGCTCAACATATCTCGTCATTCTATTCCAAATAATGTATGTAATGTTGAGATTTTATAATCCCATTGCCTCTGACGGATGTCCTAAGAGATACAAAAACACATACGATCCCATCTCAAGACTTTCGTCTGCATATTTGGAAGGATATTGTTAAAAGTGATGATAGTTCTATGCAATCAAAATCCAATGTCACAAAGTTGTTAGTGAACATCAACTTGTTAGTTATATTACATGCCCAAATAGTTAGCAAATAGTTAGTCGAGGCATGCATGCAATCTCAAATGAAAACCAAAAGTTGAAGTTCTACTTACCTTCATGGTTCACACTGGCAATTTAGTTTCATTGTTCAAACTGTTCTAATACCTCTCCCCTTTTTGTCACAAAGTAGCCAATTACCAAAATGAGAGAGAAAAAGTTAACAAGTTCAAGAACCAAAATGTGAGAATTAAAACTAAAAACTAAAACTTAAAACCTGCACAAGAAAAGATTAAAAATATGTACAAGAAAAAGAAAAGTTTGAGGACAAATCAATCATCTGAGTCAGAGTCTTCAGAGCTCGTGCAGCCCAGTTTGTTCAAAATTCCTTTAAGCATTCCCGAAATCGTAGAACATTATTGTTTCATCTTATGTATTTCCTTGGACATCTTTCTGAGTTCCAGAGTCATTTTATCTTGTTCTTGGTTGATGGAAGACACTAAGTTTGCCTTTTGGTCGATTCTTCTGGAAGTGAAGAACGTTGTGTGACAGCTGACGGAGCAGTCTTGTGATGATCCGGACTCCCGCAGGAACTGTGCAAACATTAACAGTGACTGTAGGGAGCTTATTCGGTGAAGCAGAGCTTGTAGAATCGAAATTGGACATTTAATATAGACTCTGCGCGAAAATCGGAGCAAATGGAATTTTCTGGGAGCTTTCGGCAAAATTCGGATGAGAATTTGGCGAAATGGACGTCGTATTTGGACTCAGCGCGCGAAAACGATCGAAACGGTATATTTACTTTATTTTTTCGGCGCAAAATTACTGTTCACGCCGGAACAGTAACTCCGGCCGCCGGAATTACTGTTCCGGCGACCGGCAAGCGGCGGCGGGCGGCGGCGCACGGCGGCGGGGCAGCGGCGCAGCGGCGGCACAGCGGCAGAGGGCGGCGGCGCAGGCGCGGGCGGGGGGCTCGGGTGCGCGGTCCATGGGCCCTGGCGTGCACCGGGAGCACCGAACCCTGCATCTGCCACGTGGCAGCTTCCAATTGGCTGGCCGGCTTCTAGAAGCCCACGGGGACTGTGACACGTGGCAAGATCCTATTGGCTGACATCTTCCGGAAGACCCGGCGCGGGGACCGGGCCCGTGCACCACGTGGACACGTGGCAGCTTCTGAGTGGCCCTTGCACAGGCTGTTTCCTGTTTTGTGGACACGTGGCGCGTTTTGGTTGGCCCGTTTCGGTGTTTCCTGTTCGGATCCGATCCTTTGTGGAGCCTTGGCCCATTATAAATAGCATCCCCATCCCTCTCATTCCCCACCTCAAAATCCGAGCTCTAGAGAGAGAATCTCTGTTTGAGCCCTCTACAAAAGTTCTTCCTCTCTCTCTCCTCTCTCTCTCTTCAAAATTCCAGAATTTTTGGAGTTACAGTTAGTGAGCTATCTGCGACGCGGCGCGCACTGCGATGGTTCTCTTTTTCGGCCCATTTCCCGTCGCAGTTCCGTCGGAAATTCCCTGGGTGCTAACCAGGAGGGATTTTTAGACGATTTTCGCGACAGCGCGTTCCTAAGAGGTAAGGCTTCGATTTCCGTGTTGATCACTTTGCTCCATTTCGTACTTTTGGCACGTTTCCCGAGGTCTCTTTGACCCCCCTTTTTGCTGTGGAAATTTCTGGACAGCGTCAACTTCTCCGATTTTTATCTTGGCGTAGGAGCATCAGATCGAGACGTTTAAAGAGTCGATTTTGATCTACTCTTCGCGAGGAACGCAACCGTAATTTTTCTGGATTTTTCTGAGCACTATACAGAGGTGAAAAACTCATCTATTTTCGTGCTATTTGAAAACAGCAAAGCTGTATTTTTATGAATAATATAGTTACACCCTGTGCAATGTGTGTTGCTGTAGGGCACCATTTTCGGCAGACAGCAGTTCTAGGGGACTGTGGACAGCCAGGAGACTTTCTGGGTGTGATTTGAGCTATTCGAGGTGGGCGGTTGTTGCTTACCTCATTTTTGACAAGCTCACTGGGATTACTGGAACTCCCCTAAAATTTAATATGACAATTGATGAGAACCACTGGGACAAACTAATATGATAATTGATAAGAACAATTGGGACAAACTAACAGGACAACTAACAGGACAACTAACAGGACAAACTAACAGGACAACTAACAGGACAATTGATGAGAACTATTGGGACGAACTAATGTGACAATTGACGAGAACCGCTGGGACGAACTCTCCTAAAATTTAATATAACCCCACAGATGATATGATGACTTATATTGGGACACTGTGATTAAGACAAAGGCTATAATATCGCATGCAAATGACTTTTATTCAGTAAATCAATCTTTTTAAATCTTTGACACTATTTTACAACTTTTAAAATAAAGACAGTTGCATGCATGCCCGGACATCAGGTAGGGCCACTATTTATTGCTACACTATCATATTAAGACTTGACATGTTTATTGCTCTCTTTTGCTTTCAGTTGCTTGTCGCTCGAGTATGAGCAGGGGTTTGGGATAGTATAGCCAAGGTTATGTTAGATTATAAACTTGTGGGGTGTTGCGGTGACCGCGGACTGTAGGCGGTCGGCCGGATGTTTATTCTTGCATCAGAATGGGGTTGAGTCTGGTCTATTTTAGGCATCAGCAGGGGATCGGGTTTTTTCTCTAGTGGATGGTTTTTCCCACTTATTGAGTACTATGGCATCAGATCAGGGTTTCTTAGTGGATGGCTTTTCCCACTTTGATCATAGTCATGATCCAGTCCTGCTGTTTACGACACTTATGATACTTGTTACTAAGGTACTTTTACTCGTGTGGGTCGCTCCCCTCGAGTGCCACTCCGGAGTGTGTTACAGGCAGGCTTGAGTCCTTGAGACTCTCATTCCCTATCGGTGTTATGCATTGGCCAGCATACCCGATTTGGCAGGCAAGGCGCAGCAGGCAGTACCAGTTTTACTGGTGGCATAAGATTGGGTTTATTCAGGCAGGCATGTTAGATACTGATGCATACATACAGTCTTTCCTTTTGGCACTGCATTTAGAGGCATGCTAGTGGTGGTTTCCCCTTTATTCAGCAGTTCTGCTTACAGCTTTACCACTTTTTCCTTTCTGGCCTCTAGTAATCCTAGTGGGTGCATCAGAGTTGAGGTTTTGCCCACTAGGGGAGGCTACTGGTTTATCTGGTAGTTCTCACCCCCATTATTCTTTTCTGTTTCTTTCTTCTTCTTTATTTTGCAGAGTCGTCTGCGGGAGCTGCTAGGCTATCAGCGGCTGATAAGGGTAAAGGGATCGCTGAGTAAATAGATCTCCTGGGAGACTGAGAGCTGTAGATAGACGTTGTACCCTTCACTCAGACTGTGATATTCTCCTTTTATTTTTGAGTCTGGCTTTCGCCGGCTGGTTGTATTATTTTGGTGAGCTGGGAGATTATTGTACATATTACAGTTTATTTTTAGTTCCAGTATGAGATAGTATGTGGTTCTTCTACTTCAGCTCTGTATTATGCTCTTTTATTGTTCATATTATATCGGAGCAGGTTACCAGCGCTTCGTGTACTCGGGAAATCCCGTGTGCACGGCGGATCTGTTGGCGAGCCCGGGTTCCGGGGCGTGACAGATTAAGTTGGTATCAGAGCTTAGGGATAGGTCAGTTGGGACTTAGAAAACCCTAGGCTTTTGGCAGACCCTAGGATGATAGGGTACGAGAGACGTGATATTTGCGAAAGTCGTTGATTTATTGTTTGACTCTTCCAGTGAGAGAAGAGGGATCGACATGCCCAATTTCTGGTGAACCGTTATGTTGGCTGCAGACAATATAAAGTCACAGAAATATGGGGATGTCTTTGACTTTCGCTAGATTGGGTCGTGTGGGGATATGATACTGAGTGTGGTTTCTTGTGATAGGATGCCTCCGCGACGTAGGATATTGACGCGTTCTCAGCCTGATTCCCTGAGCCCGAGCCGGAGGAGTCCGAGCAGGGCCAGCAGAGTGAGGTGCAGGAGCTTCAGGCTCAGATGGCCCAGATGTCAGAGGCCGTGCGGCGTCAGGAGGAGGCCATGGGTCGGCTGACGCAGATGTTAGAACAGAGGGCGCAGCCTGTTGTTGCACCCCCAGAGAGTTCTCCCGTACCACCCTCCCCTGCTGTGGCTTCCCCAGTTGGACCGGTGACCACGGCATCCCCTGTTGCTCAGGGAGCAATCCGGCCATTGACTCCTGCGGGGGAGCAGGAGATTGCTGACAAACTTACTCAGTTCTGTAAGCGGGGACCGCCCAGGTTTTCGGGGCGGAATACCCAGCCGTGGGAGATCGGGACTTGGCTTTCGTCAATGGAGAAGTTATTCCGGGACTTCTTCATTGACCAGAAGTACAGGGTACATATGGCTGTACACTGCTTAGACGGGGACGCTGATGCATGGTGGCGTCGGGTAGAGCCTCTGGAGTTCCAGATCACTCGACAGCTACCCTGGTCAGAGTTCAAGAGGATGATTCTGGATACGTACTTTTCCACGAGTATGAAGAAAAAGCTGGAGGATGATTTGAAGAATCTTCAGCAAGGCGACCGGACAGCATTGGACTACTTTCAGGAGTTCACGCGGTTGCTCAATTGCGTACCCTACGTCGCCAGGGATGGACCGCACCAGGTGGAGCTCTTTGAGTTGGGCCTGCGCCCAGAAATCTATACTTTGGTGCATGCTCAGAGACTACAGACCTTGGAGGAGGCAGCAGAGCATGCCCAATGGGTTGAAAGGGGAGACCACGTCGTCGCCAGACGTGGGGGCTTGGTCGCTCAGAGTTCTGACAGAAAGCGACCAGCACAGGACGACGGGAGACAGGCCAGTTCCTGGAGGCCGCCCCGACCGCCACCGCCTCAGTTTTCCGGCCAAGGACGGTCGGAGCGGCGAGGGCCTGGTGGACCCCAGAGGCCCCAGCAGCAGCAGAGATCCCAGACGTCGCAGCGTGGATTGCAGCGACAGCCTCAGCGACAACAGCAGTCACGACAACCACGGGCCCCCAGCAATTGTATTTTCTGTGGAGGTCAGCACGTTTCCAACACCTGCGACCAGCGGTGGGGTCGCTGCTATAGATGTGGACAGTCTGGCCACGTCCGAGCTACTTGCCCTTATGCGCCATCGACGGCCCCTTCTTCAGCATCGGCTCCATCTTCATCACAGCAACGGTCGACGGCTCAGCGGCCATATGCTCCAGCAAGCAGGCCATCTTCTTCCTATCCCGCGGAGTATCGCCCTCCAGCCCAGAGTGGGCGAGTGTATGCTGCGCAGGTAGAGGACTCTTCGGCAGCAGATCACGTGGTGGCAGGTATCACCTTACTTTCTGGCTTTAGGACTCGTACATTATTTGATACTGGAGCATCGCATTCTTTTATCAGTAGATCATTTGCATCATTACATGGGTTAAAGGTAGGACTTCTACCACGTGCACGAGAGGTTCAGATTCCCGATCACACCTTGCACGTAGAGGAATGTTGTTGGTCCTGCCCGATGCAAATCGAGTCCTGGATTATGCCAGCAGACCTGTTGGTCCTGAGACAATTGAAGGACTTCGATGTGGTCCTCGGGATGGACTGGCTGGCTCGGTATTTTGCGACCATTGATTGTGCCGCGAGGACCGTCACTTTTAGAGAGCCAGACCAGGAAATGTTGGTATACCGGGGATGTCAGAGTGCTTTCTTTGCCTCTATGGTTTCGACTTCCCGAGCGAGGCAGATGATCCATCGTGGATGTGTAGCCTTTTTGGCTAGTGTTGTTGAAGGGCCTACGGCGGCGCCGGGACTCGGGGATATCCCTATTGCCCGCGAGTTCCCGGATGTTTTTCCACCTGAGCTGACAAGCATGCCGCTAGATAGGGAGATTGAGTTTGTGATTGACGTAGTTCCGGGAACTGCGCCAATCTCAAAGGCTCCGTACCGGATGGCACCGGCTGAGCTGCGAGAGCTTAAGGCGCAACTCCAGGACTTGATGGACAAGGGCTTTATTAGGCCGAGTGTGTCGCCTTGGGGAGCGCCGGTGCTATTCGTGAAAAAGAAGGATGGGTCACTTCGATTGTGTGTGGACTATAGGGAATTAAATAAAGTGACCATCAAGAACAAGTACCCTTTGCCGCGCATCGATGATCTTTTTGATCAGCTGCAAGGGTCTTGTGTCTTCTCTAAGATAGATTTGCAGTCCGGTTACCACCAGTTGAAGGTGAAGGCCGAGGATATTCCGAAGACGGCATTTAGATCACGGTATGGGCATTATGAATTTACAATTATGCCTTTTGGGCTAACTAATGCCCCTGCCGCGTTCATGGATTTAATGAACCGGATCTTCCGGCTATACTTAGACCGGTTCGTGGTAGTGTTCATTGATGATATCTTGGTCTACTCCCGAAGTGATACCGAGCATGAGGAGCACTTAAGGATTGTGCTGCAACTTCTACGAGAGAAGAAGTTGTTTGCCAAACTGGCAAAGTGCGAGTTTTGGCTTCGGAAGGTAGTCTTCTTGGGCCATGTGATTTCTGCCGCGGGTGTGGCAGTGGACCCAGCGAAGATTGAGGCAGTCCGTGATTGGCCCCGACCGACGACGGTTTCTGAGGTACGTAGCTTTATGGGTTTAGCTGGGTATTACCGTCGGTTTGTGGAAGGCTTTGCGAAGCTCTCCACACCCCTCACTCGCTTGACGCGTAAGGGAGTGAAGTTTATCTGGAGTGAGGACTGTCAAAAGAGCTTTGAGGAGCTGAAGAATAGACTGATGACCGCTCCTATCCTTTCCCTTCCTGTTATGGGAAAAGGATATGTGATCTACAGCGATGCATCACACAGTGGACTCGGATGTGTGTTGATGCAGGAAGGGAGGGTAATTGCATATGCATCAAGACAACTCAAAGAATATGAGAAAAATTACCCTACCCATGACTTGGAGCTTGCAGCTGTAGTGTTTGCGCTAAAGCTCTGGCGCCATTATCTGTATGGGGAGCATTGTGAAATCTACACCGACCACAAGAGCCTAAAGTACCTGTTCACGCAAAAGGAGCTGAATTTGAGGCAACGTAGGTGGTTAGAGCTATTAAAGGATTATGATGTAGATATTCTCTACCACCCAGGCAAGGCTAATGTGGTCGCTGATGCCTTGAGTAGGAGGGCGGTGCAAAGTTTGTCTATGTTGATCACAGACCAAGCACCGCTATTAGAGGAGATGAGACGACTCGAGATAGAAGTTGTGTCCCCTGGGGTCACTGCTAGACTGACATCTTTAGTCTTGCAGCCCACTCTGCTGGACAGGATCAGGGAGAAACAGAGTGAGGACCCCCACTTGACCAGGATTAGAGATCAAATTCCGAGTGATCAGTCAGGGGACTTTACAATAGATGCCTCGGGAGTACTAAGGTACAGAGACCGAGCATGTGTGCCAATAGATGCGGAGATCAGAGAGCAGATATTGCGAGAGGCCCATTATACACCTTATACCCTACATCCTGGTGGGACTAAGATGTATAAGGACCTCAAGGCACACTTCTGGTGGAAAGGCATGAAGAGGGATATTGGGAGATTTGTGACTCAGTGTTTAACTTGTCAGCAGGTGAAAGCTGAGCATCGAGTGCCAGCTGGCAAGTTACAAAGTCTCCCAATTCCCGAGTGGAAATAGGACCACATTACGATGGATTTCGTGGTCGGATTGCCAAGGGCACAGGGAGGAGCAGACGCTATCTGGGTAGTTGTAGATAGACTTACCAAGTCGGCACACTTTCTGCCCATGCAGACTACGTGGCCACTTGAGCGACTAGCCCAGCTATATCTAGATGAGATAGTTAGATTACATGGAGTACCAGCCTCCATTGTATCAGATAGAGACCCGAGGTTTGTTTCGCGTTTCTGGATGAGTTTGCAGACAACCTTGGGAACTCAGCTTAGGTTCAGTACTGCTTTTCATCCGCAGACGGATGGACAGTCAGAACGGACGATACAAATCCTGGAGGACATGCTGAGGGCTTGTGTCTTGGATTTCGGCGGAGGGTGGATTCGACACTTATCCTTGGCTGAGTTCGCGTACAACAATAGCTTTCAAGCGAGCATTCAGATGGCTCCGTTTGAAGCGTTGTATGGACGCAAGTGTCGATCACCGCTTTATTGGAGTGACGTGGGTGAAAGGCGGACCTTGGGACCAGATGTATTGATAGAAGCAGAGGAGAAGGTCCGAGTGATTCGAAAGCATCTGCAGACCGCCCAAAGCCGACAGAGGAGTTATGCCGATGTTCGGCGACGAGACCTAGAATTTCAAGTTGGAGATCATGTATTCCTGAAAGTCTCGCCGTCCAAAGGAATCAGGAGATTCGGCATTCGTGGAAAGCTTAGCCCCCGATACATTGGACCCTTTGAGATATTGGAGCGTATCGGGCCAGTTGCCTACCGACTTGCACTTCCTCCAAGGCTTGCTGGTGTCCATGATGTATTTCATGTTTCCACTTTGAGAAAGTATATCTTCGACCCATCGCACGTCATCGACTTCACACCGCTTGAGATCAGCGAGGATTTGAGGTATGAGGAGCGCCCACTGCGAATTCTGGATCGAGAGGTGAAAGAATTGCGCAATCGGGCCATTCCCTATGTGAAGATCCAATGGGGAAATCATGACGAGCGCGAGGCTACATGGGAGCTCGAGTCGGAGATGAGGGATGCTCACCCCTACTTATTCGAAACATCGGACTGAGGATTATTGTTTAGTCTCATTTCGAGGACGAAACTCTTTTTAGTGGGGGAGGATGTGATGATCCGGACTCCCGCAGGAACTGTGCAACATTAAACAGTGACTGTAGGGAGCTTATTCGGTGAAGCAGAGCTTGTAGAATCGAAATTGGACATTTAATATAGACTCTGCGCGAAAATCGGAGCAAATGGAATTTTCTGGGAGCTTTCGGCAAAATTTCGGATGAGAATTTGGCGAAATGGACGTCGTATTTGGACTCAGCGCGCGAAAACGATCGAAACGGTATATTTACTTTATTTTTTCGGCGCAAAATTACTGTTCACGCCGGAACAGTAACTCCGGCCGCCGGAATTACTGTTCCGGCGACCGGCAAGCGGCGGCGGGCGGCGGCGCACGGCGGCGGGCAGCGGCGCAGCGGCGGCACAGCGGCAGAGGGCGGCGGCGCAGGCGCGGGCGGGGGGCTCGGGTGCGCGGTCCATGGGCCTGGCGTGCACCGGGAGCACCGAACCCTGCATCTGCCACGTGGCAGCTTCCCATTGGCTGGCCGGCTTCTAGAAGCCCACGGGGACTGTGACACGTGGCAAGATCCTATTGGCTGGCATCTTCCGGAAGACCCGGCGCGGGGACCGGGCCCGTGCACCACGTGGACACGTGGCAGCTTCTGAGTGGCCCTTGCACAGGCTGTTTCCTGTTTTGTGGACATGTGGCGCGTTTTGGTTGGCCCGTTTCGGTGTTTCCTGTTCGGATCCGATCCTTTGTGGAGCCTTGGCCCATTATAAATAGCATCCCCATCCCTCTCATTCCCCACCTCGAAATCCGAGCTCTAGAGAGAGAATCTCTGTTTGAGCCCTCTACAAAAGTTCTTCCTCTCTCTCTCCTCTCTCTCTCTTCAAAATTCCAGAATTTTTGGAGTTACAGTTAGTGAGCTATCTGCGACGCGGCGCACTGCGACGGTTCTCTTTTTCGGCCCATTTCCCGTCGCAGTTCCGTCGGAAATTCCCTGGGTGCTAACCAGGAGGAATTTTTAGACGATTTTCACGACAGCGCGTTCCTAAGAGGTAAGGCTTCGATTTCCTTGTTGATCACTTTGCTCCATTTCGTACTTTTGGCACGTTTCCCAAGGTCTCTTTGACCCCCCTTTTTGCTGTGGAAATTTCTGGACAGCGTCAACTTTTCCGATTTTTATCTTGGCGTAGGAGCATCAGATCGAGACGTTTAAAGAGTCGATTTTGATCTACTCTTCGCGAGGAACGCAACCGTAATTTTTCTGGATTTTTCTGAGCACTATACAGAGGTGAAAAACTCCTCTCTTTTTGTGCTATTTGAAAAATAGCAAAAGCTGTATTTTTATGAATAATATAGTTACACCCTGTGCAATGTGTGTTGCTGTAGGGCACCATTTTCGGCAGACAGCAGTTCTAGGGGACTGTGGACAGCCAGGAGACTTTCTGGGTGTGATTTGAGCTGTTCGAGGTGGGCGGTTGTTGCTTACCTCATTTTTGACAAGCTCACTGGGATTACTGGAACTCCCCTAAAATTTAATATGACAATTGATGAGAACCACTGGGACAAACTAATATGATAATTGATAAGAACCATTGGGACAAACTAACAGGACAACTAACAGGACAACTAACAGGACAACTAACAGGACAAACTAACAGGACAACTAACAGGACAATTGATGAGAACTATTGGGACGAACTAATGTGACAATTGACGAGAACCGCTGGGACGAACTCTCCTAAAATTTAATATAACCCCACAGATGATATGATGACTTATATTGGGACACTGTGATTAAGACAAAGGCTATAATCTCGCATGCAAATGACTTTTATTCAGTAAATCAATCTTTTTAAATCTTTGACACTATTTTACAACTTTTAAAATAAAGACAGTTGCATGCATGCCCGGACATCAGGTAGGGCCACTATTTATTGCTACACTATCATATTAAGACTTGACATGTTTTATTGCTCTCTTTTGCTTTCAGTTGCTTGTCGCTCGAGTATGAGCAGGGGTTTGGGATAGTATAGCCAAGGTTATGTTAGATTATAAACTTGTGGGGTGTTGCGGTGACCGCGGACTGTAGGCGGTCGGCCGGATGTTTATTCTTGCATCAGAATGGGGTTGAGTCTGGTCTATTTTAGGCATCAGCAGGGGATCGGGTTTTTCTCTAGTGGATGGTTTTTCCCACTTATTGAGTACTATGGCATCAGATCAGGGTTTCTTAGTGGATGGCTTTTCCCACTTTGATCATAGTCATGATCCAGTCCTGCTGTTTACGACACTTATGATACTTGTTACTAAGGTACTTTTACTCGTGTGGGTCGCTCCCCTCGAGTGCCACTCCGGAGTGTGTTACAGGCAGGCTTGAGTCCTTGAGACTCTCATTCCCTATCGGTGTTATGCATTGGCCAGCATACCCGATTTGGCAGGCAAGGCGCAGCAGGCAGTACCAGTTTTACTGGTGGCATAAGATTGGGTTTATTCAGGCAGGCATGTTAGATACTGATGCATACATACAGTCTTTCCTTTTGGCACTGCATTTAGAGGCATGCTAGTGGTGGTTTCCCCTTTATTCAGCAGTTCTGCTTACAGCTTTACCACTTTTTCCTTTCTGGCCTCTAGTAATCCTAGTGGGTGCATCAGAGTTGAGGTTTTGCCCACTAGGGGAGGCTACTGGTTTATCTGGTAGTTCTCACCCCCATTATTCTTTTCTATTTCTTTCTTCTTCTTTATTTTGCAGAGTCGTCTGCGGGAGCTGCTAGGCTATCAGCGGCTGATAAGGGTAAGGGGATCGCTGAGTAGATAGATCTCCTGGGAGACTGAGAGCTGTAGATAGACGTTGTACCCTTCACTCAGACTGTGATATTCTCCTTTTATTTTTGAGTCTGGCTTTCGCCGGCTGGTTGTATTATTTTGGTGAGCTAGGAGATTATTGTACATATTACAGTTTATTTTTAGTTCCAGTATGAGATACTATGTGGTTCTTCTACTTCAGCTCTGTATTATGCTCTTTTATTGTTCATATTATATCGGAGCAGGTTACCAGCGCTTCGTGTACTCGGGAAATCCCGTGTGCACGGCGGATCTGTTGGCGAGCCCGGGTTCCGGGGCGTGACAAGTCTGACCTTCATTCCGAGGAGATCTTCTTGGCAGAGAATGTGAATTGTCAAGAGGTTCATTGCTTGGCGAATTCTTTTTCCTTGCGTACTGCTTAATCATTGAGGAAGACTTCATCAGCTTCTTGTTCTTTAGGTAAACCTTATTTTCTTCATCAATACCTTGTTGTACTTCATTAAGAAATGTGTCCCAATCTTCTTCGTCTTCAGATTCAGTTTCAGTTTGAGGGATATTCTTTGTTTCCTCTTGACATGTTTCATTTATTTCAATACCCCGAGCTCGTCCAAGCCGTCGAGCAAGTCTTTTTCTTTTTGTTTTCACAGAAGTTTCTTCCATTGGAGCTTTTCCTTTTTCAACAGCAGTGGGCGGAGCCTTTGCCTTTGATGTCTCTGCAGGGGCTTTCCCTTTCGAAGCAGTGGGAGTAATTGCTTCAACTTGAAGCTCATCCCAATCGATCGATTCCGTTTCTGAGTCAGTATCGGAATCATCCTTTGTTTTCTTCGCCTTCTTAGCCTTCTTGGGCTTGATAGTATCTCTTGTATGAACCATAACAGCTAGAAGAAAAATGATCCAGGTGATCACCATGGCTACAAGTTTCTTGTGAGAAAGGAAATCCTGTGAGCAACAACTCAAGAACATGAAAAATTGTTAATTTTCAAAAATTTGAAAAATTGTACCCAAACAATCATTATCGTGTAGAGAGACTAAGAATCAAATTAGTTTTGCAAAAAGAATTTTAAAAATAGATCAATCGCATGATTTTCGAAAATTCCCATTATATGCCCTAAAACCGAAATTTTTGAAATCGAAGGCCAAAAATCCGTTTATCATGAGAATACCTAGCATATAATCAAAACTAATCTACCCAGAGTTCTTATTTCAAAAGAAATTTGATCAAAAACCATCCACAAACGAAAAAGATACGGAAATTCATCACGTTTTGAGGAAGAATATGAAAAACTGTGAAAAACCAAAATTTTGATCAATAAAACTTACTTGGAATCGAAGAACTTGAGTTTGAAAGCTTCCAAGATGGATGAATTCTAGAGAGAGAAGCTCTGGAGACTTTGGAACAAAAGATTGGAGTAAAAAGAAATCAAAACCCTTTTGTTCTATATAAAACCCTAGCCGCGATCCGGATCAGTTCGCGATTTCGATCCGGATCGGCTACCCGCAGAGAATACCTGCGTTCGGGATCCGGATCGGCTTGTCCAATCCGGATCGGCTCCAACTTTTTCTTCAGAAAAATTCAGAAAAATTCTAGAAAATCCAGAAAAAGATTGTAAGCACTTTTGTGTATCAACTTTAAATGAAAATCATCGTTTCATACAACAAGAAATAGATTATGCCAAATCTATCAATAACATCCAACAAATGAAACGAAAATTTATAAAAATTAAATCCCTTAAAGTTGAACAACTTCAATTACATCTAACTTGATCTTATGAGTAATGCCTTTATCAAATCATTAATTCGGTAAAGAAAATGAAATACAAAGATCAATAGATGTCTGAAATCCCAGATAAGTTAGATAATATATCTAGTCAATTTATTGAAGAGAGTGGCTCTTTGAGCATTTTTCATTAAAATTCCCACCTTATACCAACCTTGAAATTTTGACAGAGTCAAGTATTTCAACATGCATTTTATTTAATCAAACTTGAAAAACCTTGCTTGGTATACATGTGGTAGCTGCACACAGTACTCGGACGACCGAGGTAGTAGCTCTTTCCTCCATGTGGTGGTAGTTTTCACACTCCTCATTGGGATGTAACTCTTTCCACATCTTTTGAGCATAACACTTTTTCTTTGACTCCCCCTCAATTGGCTATCAATTATTTAAGATATAAAGTATTCAACCAAAAATTGATCTCGATTTCATACTCGACTAAACAGTCAAATAAGATAAAAACTATACCAAGAGATCATCGAGAGTGAAATTGACTTTGATCAAAACAAAGATGATTTAATTCACATAAATGATCATTGCATCAAATGAATTATTATGATATCAAAGGCATAATAAATTTCTAAACATATAAAAGGATGCAGTTAAAGTCAATAAAAACTAATGCTCAATTAATGTTCTATGTCTAAGCATAGATAATGAACAAAAACACAAAAACAAAACCTAACCTAAACAAGAGTTTCAAAAGGAGGTTATTTCAAGGAAAGCATTCCAATTGCTTTACGCAAATGAATAAAACGTTTTTGATCCAAAGGTTTTGTTAAAATGTCAGCTAATTGATCTTCAGTTGAAATGTAGGAAATTTGAAGAATATTTGATTCAACTAGCTCTCTAAGAAAATGATATCTAAGTTCAATGTGTTTTGTTCTTGAGTGCAACACAGGGTTTTTTGAAATGTTTATAGCACTGGTGTTGTCACATAAAACAGTTACCGAAGTTGCTGAAATCCGGAAGTCGCTCAACACGCTTTTCATCCAAATGAGTTGAGTTGAACAACTACCCGCTGAGATGTATTCCGCTTCGGCAGTCGAGAGTGCAATGCAGTTTTGCTTTTTACTATGCCATGCAACAAGGCAATGGCCAAGATAAAAACATGCACCACTCGTACTTTTCCGATCATCCACTGATTCTGCCCAATCGGCATCTGAATATCCTATAATGTCCAGACTTGTTCCCATAGGATACCAAATTCCGAAGTTTACAGTTCCTTTGACGTACCGGATGATCCGTTTCACCGCTTTCAGGTGATCCTCCTTTGGTGCTGACTGATATCTCGCGCAGATCCCAACACTAAAGGATATGTCCGGGCGACTAGCTGTGAGGTAGAGTAGACTTCCAATCATACTTCGATAGAGTTTCTCGTCTACATTCTCACTAAGAGATTCACTTCCTAATCCCTTATTGCTAGTTCCCATAGGAGTAGGAAAATCTTTAGAATCTTCTAATCCGAATTTCTTTACCAACTCCTTTGCATACTTGGATTGACACAGATGGATGCCTTCACCATTTTGTTTTACTTGCAATCCAAGAAAGTATGTCAGTTCGCCCATCATAGACATCTCAAATTCGTTTTCCATGGTTTCTGCGAATTTAGAAGCATCATCATCCTTTGTTGCTCCAAATACAATGTCATCGACATAGATTTGTGCAACAATGAAGTTATCCTGATAATGCTTCACAAAGAGAGTCCTGTCTGCTCCCCCTCGAGTATAGCCCTTCTCCAAAAGGTGCTTTGTCAACTTTTCGTACCACGCTCGCGGTGCTTGTTTTAAACCGTAAAGAGCCTTTTTCAAACGAAAAACATGGTTAGGTAGTTTACAGTCTACAAAACCTTTCGGTTGAGCCACATAAACTTCCTCATTTAAAAACCCATTTAAAAACGCGCTCTTAACGTCCATTTGAAAGAGTTTTATTTTAAAGTGACAAGCAATAGCGAATAAGATACGAATGGACTCGAGTCTAGCTACAGGTGCGAACGTTTCATCAAAGTCTATACCTTCTATTTGAGAGTAGCCTTGAGCAACTAAACGTGCTTTGTTCCTGATGATGGTACCATCCTCATTTTTCTTGTTCTTGAAAATCCATTTAGTACCGATCACATTGTGTTGCTTCGGAGGCGTAGTTAATTCCCAGACTTTGTTTCGTTCAAACTGATGGAGCTCTTCCTACATTGCTTCAATCCAGTAGTCATCCTGAAGAGCTTCATCGACGTTCTTTGGTTCGATCATGGAAACGTAACAAGCGAATCCACAAACCAACTGTCTCCGAGTTTTGACTCCTTCTTGTGGGTCTCTAATGATGTTTGATTCAGGATGATCCTTGGAGATGCGTAATGTTTGAGGTAGTGGAGTACTCGGAGGTACCTGAGATGATTCCTGCACATCAGATAAACTTGAAGAACCATTAGATGCATCATTAATATTGGAAGTATTATCATGAGATGATGCATTTACAGGAGTATCATCATCAAGAGAGATATCAGGGGTAGATTTATCAGATGCAAAGTGGAAAGCTTCATCTACTTTAACATTTATGGATTCTACGATCGTTTTAGATTCCAAGTTAAATACCCGATATGCTCTACTATTTGTAGAATAACCCATGAAAATCCCTTCGTCACTTCGAGAGTCAAATTTTCTAAGATTTTCGCGGTCACGTAAAATGTAACATCGACTCCCAAAGATACGAAAATATTTGATGTTGGGTTTTCTACAACACCATAGTTCATATGGTGTATTTAACGTTCCCGGGCGCAAATAAACTCGATTAATAACATAGATTGCAGTGTTCACAGCTTCAGCCCAAAAATGTAGCGGTAAATTCCAGCTGTGAAGCATAACACGTGCCATCTCTTGTACAACCCTGTTTTTGCGCTCGACTACACCATTCTGTTGAGGTGTATAGGGTGCTGAGAATTCATGTTTAATGCCATTGGAAGTACAAAAATCAATGAATTTAGAATTTATGAATTCTCTACCTCTATCACTTCTAACACGAATGATCTTTTCATTCTTTTCAATCATAATACGAAGGCAAATCTCGTGAAAAGAATCAAAAGTATCAGCTTTCTCTTTTAAAAATGCTACCCATGAGTATCTAGAGAAATCATCAACCAATAAGAAAATGTACCATTTACCTCCCAAGGATGGTTGACGAGTCGGCCCCATAAGATCCATATGCAATAATTCCAAGGGCCGATTAGTACTGACGCGGTTCAAGGATGAAAGAAGAATTCACCTTTGCGTACCCAAACCTTTCGAGTTTTGGTGTACGTCGGAAATGATTGTGAGGTTGATACCTTTGGTGAAAGCGTCTTGTTTGATCCATCGTTTTTTCTTGACGTCGTCGTCTTGTTTGATGAACTACCGAGGCTCTTTTCCTTCGAAAAATTTGCATTTGATTTCCGAGGAATCACCCTTTTGGTAGTCGATGCAAGAAGTGCTTGAGTTGAGCGTTTGGCTCCCATCTTGCAATTTCTTCTTATATGCCCCGCAATACCACAACGAAAACATATCTTGATGCTTGACGATTCCGAAGAGGAGGAAGTAGGTTTGTTGTCGTTGTTTGTCGTCAATTCCGGTGTCGGAGGAGGAGATACCAACTGGGGCACAAAGACGGTCCCAACCGAACTAAAATTGTCTTTAGTTCGATTGTATCTGAGGCCGAACTTGTTTGATTGACCAAGACCAAGAAGCTTATCCAACTTACTCCTTTCTGATGAAAATCGCTGTAAGTCATCCTTGAGTTGGAGAATGGTCTCTGTCATTTCCAATTTTTCCTGTCGAGCCTCGCCGTTGATCTTCAAGAAGTAATTCGCTTTGTTCACCATATCTACATAATTCTTCTCGAATTGCTCATTGGACTCTTGAAGTGAAGCATTTGCTTTTATCAGATTATCCCTTTCCACTTCAAGATCGGTCGAGAGAGAAGTTACCCTTTTTACTTCTTCTTCGAGATCCTGCAATCTCCCTCTCAACCCCTTGTTTTGCTTAGCCAGTTTCTTTGAATCCCTCAAAAGTCTGTGATAGGCTAAAGCAAAATCTTCACCTTCCGAGTTATCCGATTCATCGTCCGCTGCAATCTTTTCAACAGTGGAGTTGGTCAATGACTCGGATGTATTAGCCATTAAGCACATGAAGGGTGAAGATGTGGACGCGTGGAACGCCGTTGCGTTATCTTCTTCATCACTTGACGATGACTCATTTGACGATGAGGTGTCATCCCAAGTGACGGCTTGCATCGCTTTCTTCTTTGACGGATTCTTATTAGGACACTCCGTTGAGATATGGCCGTACCCTCGGCACTTGAAGCATTGGACTTGTCCTTCTGAGCTTTTCTTATCCTTAGAAAAATCCTCTTGCTTTCTTGGTATGAAACTTGAAGAACCTTTGCCTTTCTTCGACTTTACGAAGGATGGAGTTTTGCTTGAGTTACCCCTTCGAAAGTTTCGGCGAAATCTTCTTGTCAAGAGAGCAAGCTGCTTCTCAAAGTCCTCCATAGATAGGTTTACGTCATCGTCTGAGGAGGATGAATCCGCGTCTTCTTCTTTTGTTGTTTTCAACGCATAACCTGAAGACTTAGAAGAGGATGCTTTTCCAGAAGAATAGTTAGTAGGAAATGTCATTTCATAAGTTTGTAATGAACCAACTAATTCTTCTACACGGATTTCGTCCGGGTGTTTAATAGTTTCAATGGCCGTAACCTTGGATCGAAATCTTTCGGGAAGAGTTCTTAATATTTTTCTTACAACTTTAAATTCTGGAATCTTCTCTCCCAAGTTAGAACATGAGTTTACGATGTCTTGCAATCGTGTATAATAGTCTGTGAACGATTCATTTTCTGCCATAAAAATAGAGTCAAACTTGCTCGTAAGCATTTGCAGTTTCTGAATCTTCACAAGGTTAGTTCCCTCATGCGTAACTTGAAGAACATCCCAGATTTCTTTCACAGTCTCACAAGCCGAGACGCGAGAGAACTCTGTTTGCGACAAAGCATTAAATAAAGCGTTAATCCCTTTGCCATTGTAAGAAGAAGAATCTATCTCTTCCTTGGTCCATTTCGACCTAGGTTTGATGGTGCGAACATCAGCAAGAATTTCAGTTGGATTAGACCATCCTAATTCAATTGATTGCCACACCCGTTCGTCGATGGAAATTAAAAAGGCTTTCATCCGTACTTTCCAGTACGCATAATTTGTTCCATCCAAGTACGGAGGTCTGTTGATGTTTCCACCTTCAACCATTGTTTACAACCCTATTCCCTCTCTGATACCACTTGTTGGGTTATGTATAATTGGATCTAAATAGGGGAAAAAACACCTAGAGGGGGGTGAATAGGTGTAAACAATAAACACTCAAAAATCTTTGCGATATAAAAACCCAATGCGGAAAAATAAATAATACGCAGAGATTTTTACGTGGAAAACTCCAAACCGGAGTAAAAAACCACGGGACCGATAACACGGTGAAATCCACTAGAATTAAACACGTACAAGGTGATATACCGTACTCACAGACGACTCAACCTTTTCCATACGCTCCTAGTTGATCTTCTCCGCTCGCTCCGCAACGCTTCTCGAATCCCCGATCTACGTCCAACGCCGAATCCACGACGTCCGACCGAATCCACGGTCTTCACCCAGTAGCACGCTTCGAATCCACGAACGTACCTCGCTCCGAATCCACGAGAGCGGTAGCACCTTGAATCCACAAGGCCACGCGAGTCCACGCGCCGATTTTGGGGAAATCATTGTTTTTGGGTGGTGATGATCCGCCGAATACTTAGATTAGAAATAGATCGGAAATACCATCTAAGTATTCATTGATTTGATTCTACTCAAAATGTGAGTATGAAAACCTAGAATCAAATCAATCAATATAGATAAAGAAACATAAGAATAAATCTATTGATTTCCTTTCTTCTCTATATGTGGATCTATCTATTTCGGTCGTCTTTTTCCCTTTTTCGTGGTTACCCTAAAAGATGAATTAAAGGGTCTATATATATGTTAGAAACCATTGGAAGAGGATAAGAATAAAAAACTAACCTTTTCTGGAATTTTTCAGGACGGCGATCCGGATCGGACTTTGGCGATAAGGATTGCAGTAGCGAGACAGACAGTTTCCAGAAAAACCAAGGTTCGGGATCCGGATCGAAGTGCCTGATCCGGATCGTTCATACACTTTCACCAAACACCAACGTTCGGGATCCGGATTGAAAAGCCTGATCCGGATCGTTCATAAATCATGGTAAAACCAGTGTTCGGGATCCGGATCAAAGGAGGCTACGATCCGGATTGAAGTTGCGTATGAACGAACACCCTTCGGGATCCGGATTGGAATGTCTGATCCGGATCCTGAACATGTCCCATTCCAGTTTTTGATTTTTATGCAATCAAAAGTTCATCCAAGTGTTTCTACACTATAAGAAGTATTCGGATCACCAAAAATAATTAGTTAAACATACCTGATCCTTTTGAATTCTTCTTTCTTGAGATTGAGTTAAATGATCCAACTTTCTTTATCTTCAATCTTCAAGACTTAACCGAATTCACGAAATACGCCAACTTAAATTCCGTAACAGGAGAAACCTAGATTAAGGTTTATGAGTGGCATTCACCTTAGGACTTCACGAGTGGCATTATGCTTGAGTCAACTAAGAGTGTATATAGAGTTAAACCTTAACTTAGAGTCAAGTCTCTAAGAGAAACATAGTATGGTTGAGGTTTAAATGCAAAGTGAGTAAAATCCCTAGAGTTGTCATAGAGAGTTGGGTCAATGTACCTTCACTTTAACTTCAACTTGAGCAAGAATGAAAGTAAAAGAATTAAGTCCAAGGGACATTGGTTACCTTGAGGCATGGACTTAGGGTAAGTAAATGAGTAAATAAAAGATAAGCTAAAAGCTTAAATGAAAAGAGAAAGAAATTGCAAAGGGGCAATGTGAGCTAGTGGTTCAATTGAGAAAGAAAGAAAAAGGGCACAATGTGCAAGAAAGGCTAAAAGCCAAGGTAAAAGAAAGGAAAGAAAAGAAAAAAGTAAAAGAAAAGAGATAATAAAATGGGCGTACCTTCGGGGGTGAAACGTAGTTCTTGTTGGAGTTAAGGGCAGTGTCCCTCTCCCGGGCAGTGACCCGTATGACACGTTTTCCCGTTGGATGGGGTAACACTTGCGGGTGTTATCGGCAACCTTAGAGATCTTGTCTTATGGCAGCATGTTTGCCGGGCTGGGACCCGTTGGGCAAGATACTCCGAGGGTTTAGCAACTCTAATTAAAACACAAAGAAAAGCAAAGTAAGTGATTGGTCAAGTAACAGGTTTGGTTAGAATGGTACCTTATAACGACATAGAGTCGTATCATGGAAAAGGTAAAATTTGTTGAGCATTCTAGTTAGAATTTACAGCTTTCAATACTGTATTTAGTTTCTATTATATTGCTTCCATTAGACTAAGTGGTGCAGGACATTTTTGCTCGGTGGTTGAACCCACTGGGAACTTCGTTGTAGTTCTCACACCCTTTGGGTGACATCCCCACAGGTCCAGGTACATCGAGCGAGGCACGCGACAAAGTCAAGGGCCCAGTAGAGTAGCGACCTAGAAGTCTAGAGTCGCCCACATTATTATGGAGCATTTACTATTTTGAGCGAAATTGCATGTGAGAAACATTGTAACATTAAATGTTTTAAGTTTCATTTTGGAAAAAAAAATGGAAGTTGTAATTTTATGTAGTAGTTGTATGTTAAAGAGAGTTGTAACGTAAGCAAGTTTAAATTTTCGCTCAAGTATGGTATCTTTCATCATCATCTAACTGTTTGTTGAATGAATGGAAGTTTTAATTTCATAGTTTAATTCTCTGATTGATTACTCTTCCGCTACACTAAACTGTGATTGTTGGAATGAACCGTTCCTTTCGGGTCCTGAAAGGTCATGCCCGATTGGCGGGTCTGTTAGCGCGGCCCGATCTGTCCAAATTGGCAGTCTCGGGGCTTGACCTAATGAACCATGAATGATATGGACACATATGATGTGTAGTGCAACTATCAAGAATTTAATTTTGATGGAACATCGAACTAGAACCCGCCATCAAGACCTAATCATCAATAACATCCGATGTTGTTTCTTCAACTTGATGTGCTTTATTATTCGATTCCGAGTTTTATTTACCATTACTTGATTCACCATTGTCTTTTCTGGTATTAAAATCCTTTCTTTTTAGACAATCTTTCTTCATGTGCTCGGATTTGCCACAATACCAACAAAGTCTTTTGTCATTCCGATTTCTAGACTTTGATCTATTTTTTGACTTGCTTCTTGAAAAATTTCTTGACGTATTTTCATATTCTCTATTACAACCTCTTACTACAAGTGCTTCTGTTTCACCCTCCGAACTTTTCAAAATTACCTTCTTTCAAGTTCATCAACTAACAATGAGCTACAAACAGTATTCAAGTCAAGAGAATCTTCTTTTAGTGCAATAAAAACTTATAATCAAAGCCTCATAGGAATCCGGCAATGTGCATGTCACGCCCCGGAGGTTCTAAATGAGCGGAAATACGTGTATCTTTTTTTTTTGAAATTAACCTCGCTACCGGTGCGCGCCAGACCCGCCACATATACAAATTCACTCCACAAATGGACAGAGTCTCCTTTGTATATGTACGGCGTTTCAAACACGACTCATACTTTAACCATGCAGTCACAATGATACCAAAAGAAGAGATCATTATTAATCACATTTACAATCAAGAGAGAAGGGATAAATCCATAGGTTTGGAAAGAAGTGTCCACACAACACTCGGTTTTAAAAACGTTTTCGCAAATCTCTTTTAGGCGGCAACATAACTTGAAAGGATAAATCCACATATTTGGAAACCAGTGCCCACACGACACTTAGTTTTAAAAACGTTTTCGAAATCATTTTGCTATTTGAAAACATGCCGCATCCAAGTATAAGATAAACACGTTAAAAGTTGTTACCACTAAGTTAGGATCTCAACCCAACATCCACATTGTTCCACTAACAAGTAAACACTAGCTTACTAACCAAAAGCAATAGAAAGATAATCGAAGGTAAATGAGACGTTCGTCAGCCTCAAACGGCTAAGGTCCTCTAAACGCTGTCTCACCGTCGTCCCGGTTCCCACTCCTGTTCAGACCTGTCACAGTGTGGGTAGTCAGTGACATATAACGTAGATGAAAATAGGTATGATGCTATAAAACTGTAGTAAACAAACCGATACACCAGAGCATTCCACTTCCCACTCATGAATCGCCATATCTCCTGTTAAAATCATGCTGGGCACCTACCCTAGAGTTACTTCGCTCACTCCTTAGTGCTTTTAACCCCTCTACTGCCCAAGAAGCTTTCGCCTCACCGTGAGGGGTCCCCATCATCACACATTGTGGGGTACACGGGTCAACGTACCATCTCTCCGGAAAAATACACCCTGTGCGGTGGCCAGACCGCCGGTGTGCGTGTAAGCAATTATGAGCACAAATGCCGAAACCGACGTGTAATAAGGCACCGCGACCTTCGTCGCCAAAGTTAGAAATAAAAAGCGGGTTTCTCATGTAATGGGGTTAGACAGTTCACAAAAGATACATCTACTTTATTTTTCACAAGTTACACGGGAATGACTTTACACTGGAATGCCATAAAGTACCCACCTCAAATTGCGTCGACCGGAACTCCGAAGATCGACCCGTACCTTCGGACGACACCCAGACCTAAAAAAAAGTCCCCCAACAGGGCATAACAGGTAAGATATGACTCTCATAAGGAGACACGACTCCGAAAGCGCAAACAAACAAACTAACAACTCGCGGTGGCGGTGACGACAACGGCGGCGAAGAAGCGGCCCCCGCGCGGCGCATGCGGCGGCCGCGCGGCCACAGCCCCGCGCGGCACAAGCGGTGCGGCCGAGCGGGCGCCAGCCCCGCGCGGCGCATGCGGCACAGCCGCGCGGGCAACAACCCCGCGCGGCGCAAGCGGTGCGGCCACGCGGGCGAATTCGGCACAGCCGCGCGGACACCATTCCCGCGCGGCGCATGCGGCGGTTGCACGGGCACCAGCCCCATGCGGTGAAAGCGGCGCGGCAGCGTGGGCACCAACCCCGCGCGGTGCAAGCGACGCGGCCGCGCGGGCACCAGCCCCGCGCGGCACGCGCACGGCGCGTTCGGTGCGGCTGCGCGGGAGCCTGCCCCGCGCGGTGCCGCACGCAGTGTGGCCGCGCGGGCACTTGCCCCGCGCGGTGCCTGCGCTGCGTGCTGTGCGGGAGTGCGGGTCCCTGCCCCAGTGCGGCGCCCGCGCCGCGTGCAGTGCGGGTGCCAGCCCCGCGCGGCGCTGCACGCGGTGCGGCCGCGCGGGCACCAACCCCGCGCGGTGCTGCCCGCGTTACGGCCGCGCGGGCACTAACCCCGCGCGGCACCGCTTCGGTGCAGCCACGCAGTGTTACGGAATTTGAGTTGGCGTATTTCGTGAAATCGGTTAAGTCTTGAAGATTGAAGATGAAAAAAGTTGGATCGTATACCTCAATCTTAAGTAAGAAGAATTCAAAAGGATCAGATACGTTTAATTAAATAAGTTTGATGATCCGAATAATTCTTATAGTGTAGAAACACTTGGATGAATTTTTTACTGCATAAAAATAAAAAACTGGACATTCCATATGTTCAGAGTCCGGATCGGGCTTTACAGTCCGGACCCCGAACATAGGTTAGTTCGTGCATAATTCCAGTCCGGACCCTGGGAATTTCTGTCCGGACCCCGAACGTGGAATTTTCAAGAAAAGCATGAACAGTCCGGACCGTGGATTTCAGTCCGGACCCCGAATGTCCTCTTTTTTGGAAATTGTCTGTTTCGTTGAGACAGTCCGGACCGCCAACTCCTGTCCGGACTGTCGTCCTGTAAAATTCTAGAAATGGTTAGTTTTTGATTCTTATCTTCTTCCACAAGTTTTCTAACCTATAAATAGACCCTTTAATTCATCTTTTAAGGGGACGACGCTAAGTGGAAGGAATCCAATCAATCCATAAATATTCCACATATAGAGAAGAAAAGAAATACTTGATTTAATTCTATGTTTCTTCATCTATATTATTAATTTGATTCTAGGTTTTTCAAACTCAGATTTTGAGTAGAATCAAATTAATGAATACTTAGATGGTATTTCCGATCTATTTCTAATCTAAGTATTCGGCGGATCATCAGCACCCAAAAACAACGATTTATCCCAAATCGGCGCGTGGACTCGCGTGGCCTTGTGGATTCAAGGTGCTACCGCTCTCGTGGATTCAGAGTGAGGTACGTTCGTGGATTCGAGACGTGCTACTGGGTGAAGACCGTGGATTCGGTCGGACGTCGTGGACTCGACGTTGGACGCCGTGGATTCGGCGTTGGACGCTAATCGTGGATTCGAGCAGCGTTGCGGAGTGAGCGGAGAAGATCTACTAGGAGCGTATGGAAAAGGTTGAGTCGTAAGTGTGTACGGTAAATCACCTTGTACGTGTGTTAATTCTAGTGGATTTCACCGTGTTATCGATCCCGTGGTTTTTTACTCCGGATTGGAGTTTTCCACGTAAAAATCTCTGCGTGCTATTTATTTTTCCGCATTGGGTTTTATTTCGTAAAGATTTTTGAGTGTTTATTGTTTACACCTATTCACCCCCCTCTAGGTCTTCTCCCCCCTCGATAAAGAAAGTTGGATCATTTAACTCAATGCGGAAAAATAAAACCTATTCACCCCCCTCGATAAAGAAAGTTGGATCATTTAACTCAATCTCAAGAAAGAAGAATTCAAAAGGATCAGGTATGTTTAACTAATTATTTTTGGTGATCCGAATACTTCTTATAGTGTAGAAACACTTGGATGAACTTTTGATTGCATAAAAATCAAAAACTGGAATGGGACATGTTCAGGATCCGGATCAGACATTCCAATCCGGATCCCGAAGGGTGTTCGTTCATACGCAACTTCAATCCGGATCGTAGCCTCCTTTGATCCGGATCCCGAACACTGGTTTTACCATGATTTATGAACGATCCGGATCAGGCTTTTCAATCCGGATCCCGAACGTTGGTGTTTGGTGAAAGTGTATGAACGATCCGAATCAGGCACTTCGATCCGGATCCCGAACCTTGGTTTTTCTGGAAACTGTCTGTCTCGCTACTGCAATCCTTATCGCCAAAGTCCGATCCGGATCGCCGTCCTGAAAAATTCCAGAAAAGGTTAGTTTTTTATTCTTATCCTCTTCCAATGGTTTCTAACATATATATAGACCCTTTAATTCATCTTTTAGGGTAACCACGAAAAAGGGAAAAAGACGACCGAAATAGATAGATCCACATATAGAGAAGAAAGGAAATCAATAGATTTATTCTTATGTTTCTTTATCTATATTGATTGATTTGATTCTAGGTTTTCATACTCACATTTTGAGTAGAATCAAATCAATGAATACTTAGATGGTATTTCCGATCTATTTCTAATCTAAGTATTCGGCGGATCATCACCACCCAAAAACAACGATTTCCCCAAAATCGGCGCGTGGACTCGCGTGGCCTTGTGGATTCAAGGTGCTACCGCTCTCGTGGATTCGGAGCGAGGTACGTTCGTGGATTCGAAGCGTGCTACTGGGTGAAGACCGTGGATTCGGTCGGACGTCGTGGATTCGGCGTTGGACGTAGATCGGGGATTCGAGAAGCGTTGCGGAGCGAGCGGAGAAGATCAACTAGGAGCGTATGGAAAAGGTTGAGTCGTCTGTGAGTACGGTATATCACCTTGTACGTGTTTAATTCTAGTGGATTTCACCGTGTTATCGGTCCCGTGGTTTTTTACTCCGGTTTGGAGTTTTCCACGTAAAAATCTCTGCGTATTATTTATTTTTCCGCATTGGGTTTTTATATCGCAAAGATTTTTGAGTGTTTATTGTTTACACCTATTCACCCCCCTCTAGGTGTTTTTTCCCCTATTTAGATCCAATTATACATAACCCAACAAGTGGTATCAGAGAGGGAATAAGGTTGTAAACAATGGTTGAAGGTGGAAACATCAACAGACCTCCGTTCTTCGATGGAACAAATTATGCGTACTGGAAAGTACGGATGAAAGCCTTTTTAATTTCCATCGACGAACGGGTGTGGCAATCAATAGAGTTAGGATGGACTAATCCAACTGAAATTATTGCTGATGTTCGCACCATCAAACCTAGGTCGAAATGGACCAAGGAAGAGGTAGATTCTTCTTCTTACAATGGCAAAGGGATTAATGCTCTATTTAATGCTTTGTCTCAAACTGAGTTCTCCCGCGTCTCGGCATGTGAGACTGCGAAAGAAATCTGGGATGTTCTTCAAGTTACACATGAGGGAACTAACCTTGTGAAGATTCAAAAACTGCAAATGCTTACGAGCAAGTTTGACTCTATTTTCATGGCAGAAAATGAATCTTTCACAGACTATTACACACGATTGCAAGACATCGTAAACTCATGTGCTAACTTGGGAGAGAAGATTCCAGAATTTAAAGTTGTAAGAAAGATATTAAGAACTCTTCCTGAACGATTTCGCCCAAAGGTCGCAGCCATTGAAACAATTAAACACCCGGACGAAATGCGTGTAGAAGAATTTGTTGGTTCACTTCAAACATATGAAATGACATTTCCTACTAACTATTCTTCTGGAAAGGCATCCTCTTCTAAGTCTTCAGGTTTAGCATTGAAAACAACAAAAGAAGAAGACGCGGATTCATCCTCCTTAGACGACGATGAGAACCTATCTATGGAGGACTTTGGGAAACAGCTTGCTCTCTTGACAAAAAATTTTCGCCGAAACTTCCGAAGGGGTAATTCAAGTAAAACCTCATCCTCCGGAAAGTGGAAGAAAGGCAAAGGATTTTCAAGCCAAAAGTCAAGAAAGCAAGAGAGTTTTTCAAAGGATAAGAAAAGCTCAGAAGGACAAGTCTAGTGCTTCAAGTGCCGAGGATACGGCCATATCTCAACGGAGTGTCCAAATAAGAATCCGTCAAAGAAGAAAGCGATGCAAGCCGTCACTTGGGATGACACCTCATCGTCAAATGAGTCATCGTCAAGTGATGAAGAAGATAACGCAACGGCATTCCACGCGTCCACATCTTCACCCTTCATGTGCTTAATGGCAAGTACGTCCGACTCACTGTCCAACCTCACTGTTGAAAAGATTGCAACGGACGATGAATCGGATAATTCGGAAGGTGAAGACTTTGCTCTTGCCTACCATAAGCTTTTGAGGGATTCAAAGAAACTGGCAAAGCAAAATAAGAGTTTGAGAGGGAGATTGCAGGATCTTGAAGAAGAAGCAAAAATGGCATATTCTCTCTCAAACGCTCTTGAAGTGGAAAAGGATAATCTGATTAAAGTAAATGTTTCCCTTCAAGAGTCAAATGAGCAATTCGTGAAGAATTATGTAGATATGGTGAACAAAGCGAATTACTTCTTGAAGCTCTACGGCGAGGCTCGACAGGAAAAATTGGAAATGACGGAGACCATTTTCCAACTCAAGGATGATTTAAAGCAATTTTCTTCTGGAAGGAGTAAGTTGGATAAGCTTCTTGGTCTTGGTCAAACAAATCGGTTCGGCCTCGAATACACTCAAACTGGAGACATTCCTAGTTCGAGTGGGACAGTCTTTGTGCCCAGTCGGTATCTCCTCCTCCGACACCGGAATTGACGACAAACGACGACAACAAACCTACTTCCCCCTCTTCGGGATCGTCAAGCACCAAGGTATGTTTTCGTTGTGGTATTGCAGGGCACATAAGGAGAAATTGCAAGATGGGAGCCAAACGCTCAACTCAAGCACTTCTTGCAACGACTACCAAAAAGGTGATTCCTCGGAAATCAAATGCAAATTATTCGAAGGAAAAGAGCCTCGGTAGTTCATCAAACAAGACGACGACGTCAAGGAAAAGCGATGGATCAAACAAGACGCTTTCACCAAAGGTATCAACTTCACAATCATTTCCAACGTACACCAAAACTCGAAAGGTTTGGGTACGCAAAGGTGAAATCTTCCCTTGTCTTGTTACTAATATTTCCTTGCATGCATATGATAATTCGTCTTGGTATCTGGATAGCGGTTGTTCCCGTCACATGACCGGTGACAAAAACTGCTTTCAAAATTTTAAGAAAATCTCCGGAGGACTTGTAGTTTTCGGAGACGGACAGTCTTCCAAAATTGTTGGAAAAGGAACAGTAGCTATTCCAGATGGCCCGATTCTGAATAATGTGTTATTTGTTGAAGGCCTTAAGACTAACCTCATAAGTATCAGTCAACTTTGTGACAATGGTTTTTCAGTTAATTTTTCATCTGTTGAATGTGTTGTAACTGATAAGGACCATGTTTTCTTTTTAAAGGGGGTTAGATCTGAAAACAATTGTTATGTTGTTCCCAATAAAATTTCTGAAAACTGTAACTTAGCCTCTTTGAATAATGAAACACTTTGGCATGAAAGGCTAGGTCACATAAATTTTAAGGAACTTGCTAGAATTTCAAACAAAGACGTGGTCAAGGGGGTTCCAAAACTTTCACTTAAACAAAACATTGTGTGTGGTGGTTGTCAAAAGGGAAAACAATCCAGGACTGCACACAAGAACTTGAACCACGTTGATACTAAACGGCCCTTAGAATTATTGCATATGGATCTTATGGGGCCGACACGTCAACCATCTTTGGGAGGTAAATGGTATATTTTCTTATTGGTTGATGATTTCTCTAGATACTCATGGGTAGCATTTTTAAAAGAGAAAGCTGATACTTTTGATTCTTTTCACAAGATTTGCCTTCGTATTATGATTGAAAAGAATGAAAAGATCATTCGTGTTAGAAGTGATAGAGGTGGAGAATTCATAAATTCTAAATTCATCGATTTTTGCACTTCCAATGGCATTAAACATGAATTCTCAGCACCCTATACACCTCAACAGAATGGTGTTGTCGAGCGCAAAAACAGGGTTGTACAAGAGATGGCACGTGTTATGCTTCATAGCCGGAATTTACCGTTATATTTTTGGGCTGAAGCAGTGAACACCGCCGTCTATGTTATTAATCGAGTTTATTTGCGCCCGGGAACCTTAAATACACCATATGAACTATGGTTCTGTAGAAAACCAAACATCAAATATTTTCGTATCTTTGGGAGTCGCTGTTACATTTTACGTTACCGCGAAAATCTTGGAAAATTTGACTCTCGAAGTGACGAAGTGATTTTTATGGGTTATTCTACAAACAGTAGAGCATATCGGGTGTTTAACTTGGAATCTAAAACGATAGTTGAATCTATAAATGTTAAAGTAGATGAAGCTTTTCACTCTGCATCTGAAAAATCTACCCCTGATGTCTCTATTGATGATGATACTCCTGTAAATGCATCTTCTCATGATAATACTTCCAATATTAATGATGCACCTAATGACTCTTCTAGTTTATCTGACATGCAGGATTCATCACATGTTTCCCCGAGGACTCCGTTACCTCAAACGTTAAGAATCTCCAAGGATCATCCAGAAACGAACATTATTGGAGACCCTCATGAAGGAGTCAGGACTCGGAGACAGTTGGTTTGTGGATTCGCTTGTTACGTTTCCTTAATCGAACCAAAGAATGTCAATGAAGCTCTTCAGGATGACTACTGGATTGAAGCAATGCAGGAAGAGCTCCATCAGTTTGAACGGAACAAAGTCTGGGAATTAACGACGCCTCCGAAGCAACACAATGTGATTGGTACTAAATGGATTTTCAAGAACAAGAAAAATGAGGATGGTACCATCATTAGGAACAAAGCATGTCTAGTTGCTCAAGGCTACTCTCAAATAGAAGGTATAGACTTTGATAAAACTTTCGCCCCTGTAGCTAGACTCGAGTCCATTCGTATCTTATTCGCTATTGCTTGTCACTTTAAAATAAAACTCTTTCAAATGGACGTTAAGAGCGCGTTTTTAAATAGGTACTTAAACGAGGAAGTTTATGTGGCTCAACCGAAAGGTTTTGTAGACCATAAACAACCTAATCATGTTTTTCGTTTGAAAAAGGCTCTTTACGGTTTAAAACAAGCACCGCGAGCGTGGTATGAAAGGTTGACAAAGCACCTTTTGGAAAAGGGCTATACTCGAGGGGGAGCAGACCGGACTCTCTTTGTGAAGCATTATCAGGATAACTTCATTGTTGCACAAATCTATGTCGATGACATTGTATTTGGAGCAACAAAGGATAATGATGCTTCTAAATTTGCAGAAACCATGGAAAGCGAATTTGAGATGTCTATGATGGGCGAACTGACATACTTTCTTGGATTGCAAGTGAAACAAAATGATGAAGGCATCCATCTGTGTCAATCCAAGTATGCAAAGGAGTTGGTAAAGAAATTCGGATTAGAAGATTCTAAAGATTTTCCGACTCCTATGGGAACTAGCAATAAGGGATTGGGAAGTGAATCTCTTAGTGAAAGTGTAGACGAGAAACTTTATCGAAGTATGATTGGAAGTCTACTCTACCTCACGGCTAGTCGCCCGGACATATCCTTTAGTGTTGGGATCTGCGCGAGATATCAGTCAGCACCAAAGGAGGATCACCTGAAAGCGGTGAAACGGATCATCCGGTACGTCAAAGGAACTGTAAACTTCAGAATTTGGTATCCTATGGGAACAAGTCTTGACATTATAGGATATTCAGATGCCGATTGGGCAGGATCAGTGGATGATCGGAAAAGTACGAGTGGTGCATGTTTTTATCTTGGCCATTGTCTTGTTGCATGGCATAGTAAAAAACAGAACTGCATTGCACTCTCGACTACCGAAGCGGAATATATCTCAGCGGGTAGTTGTTCAACCCAACTTATTTGGATGAAAAGCGTATTGAGCGACTTCCGAATTTCAGCAACTTCGGTAACAATTTTATGTGACAACACTAGTGCTATAAACATTTCAAAAAACCCTGTGTTGCACTCAAGAACAAAACACATTGAACTTAGATATCATTTTCTTAGAGAGCTAGTTGAATCAAATATTCTTCAACTTTCCTACATTCCAACTGAGGATCAATTAGCTGACTTTTTAACAAAACCTTTGGATCAAAAACGTTTTATTCATTTGCGTAAGGCAATTGGAATGCTTTCCTTGAAATAATTTCTTTTTGAAACCAATCCTTAGGTTAGGTTTTGTTTTTATGTTTTTGTTCTTTACCTATGCTTGTACATAGAACATTAATTGAGCATTAGTTATATTGACTTTAACTGCATCCTTTTATATGTTTAGAAATTCATTATGCTTTGGATATCATAATAATTCATTTGATGCAATGATCATTTATGCCAATTAAATCATCTTTGTTTTGATCAAAGTCAATTTCTCTCTCAATGATCTCTTGGTATAGTTTTTATCTTATTTGACTATTTTGTCGAGTATGAAATCGAGATCAATTTTTGGTTGAATACTTTATATTTTGAATAATTGATAGCCAATTGAGGGGGAGTCAAAGAAAAAGTGTTATGCTCAAAAGATGTGGAAAGAGTTACATCCCAATGAGGAGTGTGAAAACTACCACCACATGGAGGAAAGAGCTACCACCTCGGTCGTCCGAGTACTGTGTGCAGCTACCACATGTATACCAAGCATATTTTTTTTCAAGATAGTTAAATAAAATGCATGTTGAAATACTTGACTTTGTCAAATTTCAAGGTTGGTATAAGGTGGGATTTTAATAAAAGATGCTCAAAGAGCCACTCTCTTCAACAAATTGTCTAGATACATTATCTAATATATTTGGGATTTCAAACATCTATTGATCTTGGTATTTCATTTTCTTTACCAAATTGATGATTTGATAAAGGCATTACGCATAAGATCATGTTAGATGTGATTGAAATTGTTCAACTTTAAGCGATTTAATTTTTATAAATTTTCGTCTCATTATTTGGATATTGTTGATAGATTTTGCATAATCTATTTCTTTTAGTATGAAGCGATGATTTTATTTAAAGTTGATACACAAAAGTGCTTACAATCTTTTTCTGGATTTTCTGGAATTTTTTTTGAATTTTTCTGAGGAAAAAGTTTGGAGCCGGTCCGGACTGGACAAGCTGATCCGGACCCCGAACGCAGGAAAATCCTGCGGGTAGCCGATCCGGACTGGATTCTTCAGGCAGTCCGGGCCGCGGCTAGGTTTTTATTAAGAACAAAAGGGATTTGATTTCTTTTACTACAATCTTTTGTTCAAAAGTCTCCAGAGCTTCTCTCTCTAGAATTCAAGTATTTTGGAGCCTTCCCAACTCGTTTTCTCCAAATCCAAGTGAGTTTTCTTGATCAAAATCTCGGTTTTTCACAGGTTTTCTATATTTTTCTTAAAACGTGATGCAAATCTCATATCTTTTTCGTTTGTGATTTGTTTTTGATCAAACTTCTTTTGAAATAAGAACTCTGGGTAGATTAGTTTTGATTATATGCTAGGTTTTCTCTTGATTAACAGATTTTTAGGCTTCGATTTCTAAAAATTCGGTTTTATGGCATATAATAGGAATTTTCGAAAATCATGGAATTGATCTATTTTTAAAATTCTTTTTGCAAAACTAATTTGATTCCTAGTCTCTCTACATGATAATGATTGTTTAGGTACAATTTTTCAAATTTTTGAAAATAAACAATTTTTGTCGTGTTCTTCAGTTGTTGTTCACAGGATTTTTCTCTCAAAAAGAAGCAGCAGCAATGGAGTTTGCATGGATAATCTTCCTTCTGGTTGCAATGGTGCACACAAGAGCGACAAATAAATTGAAGAGAGCGAAGAAACCTTTTAGAAAAGGAGAATGTGTTCGACTTGAAGACTCAGAGTCTGAACCAGAAAAGGATGAAGTAAATTGGGACGAATTAATGAATGAGGACGCGACGCCCGTTAAGTCAACCAGGAAGGCTTCCGACACATCAAAAGGAAAAACTGCCTTGGATAAAGGAAAAGCATCAATGACTTCACCATCCATCTCGGTGAAAAGAAAAAGACTTGCTCGACGCTCTAGACCAGCGCGAGATGTTGAGGTTAATGAACCAATAGTTCCGGATTCACCGCCTCGCTTGGAAGAAGTGTTCATTAATACTGACCGTCTTAGGGCATTTGAACATCGAGAATGCATCGGGGAACGACATGTCAATATTGGTGCTCTTCGAGATCACTCACCAGAGTTCGGGATTCTAATTGAACAAGCTAATCTTATTCAAGTTTGTCGATTCCCGGAATTACTTGGGTATTGCTTGCATCGTGTGAGAACCTTTTACACAAATGCAAGACATCTTCAGGAAGATGAACATGGTTCGATGCAGTTTTACACATACATCCAAGGGATGCGACTCAAAATAACTCCGCAGTTAATCGGCGAAGTCCTTGGAATGAAATCCAACAAATCGGGGATCAACTACTTAATGGGAAGAAGTTTGACGAATGCCATGTGGCAAACCGTTATAAAAAGAATCTGTTTGGAAGGAACTGAATCGACAGATGGTAAATCTATTAAATCCAAACAACTCCGGCTTGAATACCGGTTTCTCAATTTCATCACGTGTTACAACATTCTCCCTAACATGCAGACAAAGGTAGTGAGATGGGATCGACTACTATTCTTGTATTGCCTAGGTCATCCTTCTGAAGCCGTGGGGTTGAACATGAACATCCCTTACATAATTTGGAATAGAATGTCTAGATATGTTGAGCATCCGCATCCCTCCGAAAGACTTCCTTTTCCTTTGATAATTATGAGGATCTTAAAAAGTTTTCAGATTGACATCAGCTCAACATCATATCAACACTGTTTGGGAATGATAAATGAATCCACCATTGTCAAATCTCTTCATAGACTACCCCATGTTACTCCAACCCCTTCATCCGGAAAGAAACCGTGCGTCGGCACATCGACATCTCCGTCACGACAAGCACCCGCGCCAGATGATGAGGCATCGGTCACTTCAATTTATAAGCAGCAACAACGCTTATCTTTTGAACAAGAGCAGATCACCAAGAACAGAGGCGGATTTCCGAGGAACTTGAGATCATCACGGCATCCCAAATCACATTAACCAAGAGAGTGTCCTCGATGAAGAAATTGATGAAGAAAATGTTTTCAAAGATGAGATGTAGTGCCTCTGATGAATCAGACTCAGATGATTGATTTTTACCTATTTTTTTTTTGTTTCTCTTTTGCAAGTTGTTACATTTCTTTTAGTTCTCAGTTCACTTTTGGTTCTTGAACTCTTAACTCTTCCTTCTTTTGTAATTTTGGCTAAGTTTTGTGACAAAAAGGGGGAGAGAGTATAGGAGAACTTTGAACAATGCACAATGCTCTGTGATTGACCATGACTATACTTGTGTGAGAACAATGCTGAAACTAAGGTAAGTATAACTTTCAACTTTGGATTTATATGTGTTTTGATGCATGCCTCTGCTAACTATTCGACTAACTATTTGGGCATGTAATATAACTAACAAGTTGCTTGTTGACTAACCTTTCTGTGACATTTGGATTTGTATTGCTTAGAAGATATGTCGATTTTTTATTGTGATTTTCATACATATCTGAATTTGCAAATGTCATGATGAGTATAAACTCTATCTCTGTGTTTGGTTTTGATTGTTGAAAATCCTTGAGGTTACTAACGATCTTTTGTGTCAAGAATGATTTCTTTTGCAGAGATTACAGTTGTCTAAGTCTAGAGTCTGTTTTAGGAGTTTAACTCATGTATTTATCTTTATTTGGATCTCCAATGTAAATTTTTGTTGTATGGTGATATCAACAAAAATATCTTTTTGAATTTTCTTGAGTGGATTTGTGTTTTGTCACGAAACCGCCAAAGGGGGAGATTGTTACGGAATTTGAGTTGGCATATTTCGTGAAATCGGTTAAGTCTTGAAGATTGAAAATGAAAAAAGTTGGATCGTATACCTCAATCTCAAGTAAGAAGAATTCAAAAGGATCAGTACGTTTAATTAAATAAGTTTGATGATCCGAATACTTCTTATAGTGTAGAAACACTTGGATGAATTTTTTACTGCATAAAAATCAAAAATTGGACATTCCATATGTTCAGAGTCCGGATTGGGCTTTACAGTCCGGACCCCGAACATAGGTTAGTTCGTGCATAATTCCAGTCCGGACCCTGGGAATTTCAGTCCGGACCCCGAACATGGAATTTGCAAGAAAGGCATGAACAGTCCGGACCGTGGATTTCAGTCCGACCCCAAATGTCGTCTTTTCTGGAAATTGTCTATTTCGCTGAGACAGTCCGGACCGCCAACTCCAGTCCGGACTGTCGTCCTGTAAAATTCCAGAAATGGTTAGTTTTTTATTCTTATCTTCTTCCATAAGTTTTCTAACCTATAAATAGACCCTTTAATTCATCTTTTAAGGGGACGACGCTAAGTGGAAGGAATCCAATCAATCCATAAATATTCCACATATAGAGAAGAAAGGAAATACTTGATTTAATTCTATGTTTCTTCATCTATATTATTAATTTGATTCTAGGTTTTCCAAACTCAGATTTTGAGTAGAATCAAATTAATGAATACTTAGATGGTATTTCCGATCTATTTCTAATCTAAGTATTCGGCGGATCATCACCACCCAAAAACAACAATTTATCCCAAATCGGCGCGTGGACTCGCGTGGCCTTGTGGATTCAAGGTGCTACCGCTCTCGTGGATTCGGAGCGAGGTACGTTCGTGGATTCGAGACGTGCTACTGGGTGAAGACCGTGGATTCGGTCGGACGTCGTGGACTCGACGTTGGACGCCGTGGATTCGGCGTTGGACGCTAATCGTGGATTCGAGCAGCGTTGCGGAGCGAGCGGAGAAGATCTACTAGGAGCGTATGGAAAAGGTTGAGTCGTAAGTGTGTACGGTAAATCACCTTGTACGTGTGTTAATTCTAGTGGATTTCACCGTGTTATCGGTCCCGTGGTTTTTTACTCCGGATTGGAGTTTCCACGTAAAAATCTCTGCGTGTTATTTATTTTTCCGCATTGGGTTTTATATCGTAAAGATTTTTGAGTGTTTATTGTTTACACCTATTCACCCCCCTCTAGGTGTTTTTTTCCCCTATTTAGATCCAATTTATACATAACCCAACATGCAGTACCCTAGGGTTTCGTGGCCCCCGTGCGGTGCGGCGGCGGCGGCGGCGGCGGTAAAAGCAAACAAGAATCGCGAAAGACCCAAAAACGCCGAACCCTAGAACGATGAAATCGTAAGAATAACGGTGCTAACCTCGATCTATCGGGGACGATGATCCGATCTCGTTCTTTACGGCGCTGAGGATCCGGATCCACTCCCCGTAGATGGTGGCGTCTCGATCTCCGGTCTCCGGCACGTTGATCGGGAACGATCAGGTTCCTCCACTTTCTCCTTCTCTCTTTTTTTCTCTCCGGCTTGGGTTTTCTCTTTTCTTTCGGGAAAACAGATTTCTCCCTTGGTACGTACGATAAAACCCACATCCGGATAAATATCTATTCCCACAAGATAATTCTACAATTCCTTGAAAAGCGTGCCAGATCTTTAGCACGGATTCTGATGCACACTACAGTTATCGTGACCTTCAAAACCCCATTCCGAAGAATCCGTAAGTCAGATTTTAGATCCGATTGCACCGCAGTTCATCGTTTTTCAAGCTCTATCACAAAAAAATACCCGCACCGCAAAATAGTCAACTTAAGAAAACTCGATAATTCAATTTTACCTAACATGAAATTTATTAACAAGAGGGTAAAACGATGCACAAAAAGTCATGATATTACATCACACACCCCTTAAAAGAAGTTTTGTCCTCGAAACTTATCCTCAACCCTCGCTAAAGAAATATGAAAAACACTCTCTCATCTTCGTCTCTAGTTCCCAAGTCGCCTCACACTCCTCATGGTTACTCCATTGCACCTTCACGTAGGGGATCGTCCGGTTGCGTAGCTTCTTATCTTCACGCGCCAATATTCGTACCGGCGTTTCCTCGATGCTCAAGTCCTCACGCAACTCGATGGCAGAGACATCGAGGGCAATGCGACGGATCGGGAAGGTATTTTCGGAGCATCGAGAGATGAAACACGTTGTGTACCCGTTCGAGGTTTGGCGGTAAGGCCAACCGTATGCAACCGGGCCCACTCGCTCCAAGATCTCGAACGGTCCCACATACCGTGGGCTCAGTTTCCCTCTTAAGCCGAAATGTCTGGTTCCTTTAGATGGCGATACACGAAGTTACACGTGTTCCCCCACCATAAACTCCAAATCGCGTCGCCTCTGATCCGCATAGCTCTTCTGCCGGCTCTGGGCGGTCAACAGCCGCTGCCTGATAAGGCGCACCTTTACCTCAGTTTCCTTCACTAGATCTGGTCCCAAACATTTTTGCTCCCCAAGTCGTCCCAATATATAGGAGATCGACATCGGCGTCCGTACAGGGCTTCGTACGCGCCATTTGAATGCTTGCTTGGTAGCTATTATTGTAGGCGAATTCCACGAGGGGTAGGTAACGCGACCATCCCTCACCCAAGTCAAGTACGCCAGCTCGGAGCATATATTCGAGGATCTGGATTACCCGTTCCGATAGTCCGTCAGTCTGTGGGTGGAAAGCCGTACTGAATTGCAGTTTGGTCCCCATTGCCCGCTGTAGGCTCCGCCAAAAGTTCGACACAAAATGTGTGTCTCTATCAGAAGTTATCGACGCTGGTACTCCGTGCAACCTTACCACCTCGTCGATGTAGGTTTGCGCCAACCGATCTCGGGTCCATGTCGTGTGGATGGGCAGAAAATGAGCCGATTTCGTCAAGCGATCCACTATGACCCATATTGCGTTGTGTCCTTGTTGCGATCGAGGAAAACCAGTTACGAAGTCCATGGTAATCCATTACCATTTTCATTCCGGTATGGGCAATGGCTGTAGCTTCCCCGCCGGACGCTGGTGTTCAGCTTTCACTTGTTGGCATACCAAACAATGTGCCACAAATTGCGTCGCGTCCTCCTTCAATTTGGGCCACCAAAAGGTCTGCCTAGATCTTTATACATCTTCGTACCACCGGGATGCGCAGTGTAGGGAGCACTATGCGCTTCCGTCAGAATTTCTTTCTATATTTTCGGTACATCGGGCACACAAATTCGTCCCCGGAACCTTATTGCATTATCCGAGCCAATCATAAAATTGCCCCCTTGTTCCGAAGATATTCTGTCCCGCACAAGTTGCAATTGTGTGTCCGTTGACTGGCCTTCCAAGATCCTCTCGATCATAGTAGGCCTAACTATTAAGGACAGGAGTTGCGTAACCGTACCCGCCGGCACTACCTCCAGTCTAAATTGCGAGAACTCCGCAATTAGATGATTCTGTTGGGTAAGGGCGCTCATCGTCGTTCCTCCCGTCTGTCCCTTCTGGCTTAAGGCGTCGGCCACCACATTTGCCTTTCCGGGGTAGTGATGGATAGATAAATCGTAGTCTTTTAGTAGTTTCCAGCCATCGCCTTTGCCGTAAATTCAACTCCTTTTGTGTGAACAAACACTTAAGGCTCTGGTGATCGAAAAACACATTGCAGTGCACTCCGTAAAGATAGTGTCTCCAGAGCTTTAGAGCAAACACGACTGCTGGCGAGCTCCAAGTCGTGTGTAGGGTAGTTCTGCTCGTATTCCTTGAGCTGTGTTGATGCGTAGGCTATGACCTTCCCTTGTTGCATTAGTACGCTTCCAAGACCGCTTCGTGATGCGTCGCAATAGATCTCATAGTCCTCTCCGGGCTTCGGCAGTGCGAGTACTGGTGCCCGTGTTAGTCTGTCCTTGAGTTCCTCGAAGCTCTCCTGGCATTGAGCCGTCCAGATGAATTTCTCTCCCCATTTCCGGGTTAATCGATTTAGGGGAGTGGCTATCTTTGAGAAGCCATCCACGAAGCGTCTATAGTACCCTGCCAGTCTTAGGAAACTCCGGATCTCCGTTACCGTTGTTGGCTGGGGCCCAGTTGGTCACGGATTATACCTTCCTTGGGTCCACCGCTATTCCCGACGCTGAGACTATGTGTCCCCAAAAAATCTACCTCACGGAGCCAGAACTCACACTTCTTGAGTTTGGCATAAAATTTCTGGTCCTGGAGGGTCTGGAGGATTACTCGCAAGTGTTCCTCGTGCTCTTTGTCTGTGCGAGAGTAGATGAGGATGTCGTCGATAAAGACCACCACGAATTGGTCCAGGAATGGTTTAAAAAATCCTATTCATCATATCCATGAACACCGCTGGGGCGTTGGTAAGCCCAAACGGCATTACCGTAAACTCGTAGTGGTCGTAACGAGTCCGAAAGGTTGTTTTCGGTATATCTTCACCTCTAATTCTAAGCTGGTGGTAGCCAGACTGGAGGTCGATCTTTGAGAACACCGTCGCCCCTTGCAGTTGGTCGAACAGGTCGTCAATACGCGGCAAGGGATATTTGTTCTTCACCGTGACCTTGTTTATCTCCCGATAATCTATGCACAGGCGTAAGCTCCCATCTTTCTTTCTTACAAACAGTACGGGCGCACCCACGGCGACACGCTTGGTCTGATGAAACCCTTGTCCAGGAGGTCTTCCAGTTGCGCCTTAAGTTCTCTCAATTCGGCGAAGGCTATTCTGAACGGTGCCTTCGTGATGGGTTGCGTGCCCGGAATAAGTTCGATAGAGAAGTCGACCTCACGCCCGGGCGGCATCCCGGAAGTTCGGTCGGGAAAACGTCCGGAAAATCCCTTACGACTGGAATGGTCCGAGAGCGAAGAGGTGGGTCGCATCGCCAAGTCCACCGAGGCTAGGTAAGCCACGCACCCGCCTTCCATCATTCTCCTGGCCCGAGATGCGGAGATGACGGTCGAAAAGAAGGTGCTCTTACATGCCATGTACACATTCTCCGGAAGTCCCGGTTCCCGTAGTCGCACTTGACGTTCTCACAGTCAATTTCCGCTTGGTGTTTAGTGAGCCAATCCATTCCTAGAACTATGTCGAACTCTTTCAACAGAATGACCACCAAGTCCCAAGGCAAGGTAGCCTTTCCAACCTTATCGTGGCAGGAGGGCACAAGCTAACCGCCTCAATAGGCCCCCCAGGGGGTCTGGACGATCATAAGGTTGTTTAGGGGGTTTCGTTTCTATATCATGGGCATGGGCGAAAGTATGAGATACGAAGGGGCGGGATGCTCCAGCGTCAATAAAGTTCTAGCTCGAGAGTCAGAAATCAAAGTAGTACCTGCCACCACGTCCTCCGTTCCCTTGATGATTCATAGAGTAGATTCTCCCCTCCCGACTGCGGTCGCGTCTCCCCCCTCATTGCCGAGTGGGTGGAGGGCGTACGGTTGGTCCCGAGGGAGGCTCTCCCCCGCCCCAGCTGTTGTGGCGATGGGGTGGAGGCTGCAGAGGATGCTGTACCCGCGTTCGAGGGGCAGTTGAAACGGAAGTGGCCCTGTTTGCCGCAACGGAAGCAGTGGTCGTGCCTCTTGGCGCATTCGGTAACTCGGTGTGCTCCATTGCAGATAACACAGGGTCTGTCCCCTGGCCTTTGACCGCTTGTTGGCGTGCTCTTAGTCCCATGATGCGACTTCGGATGTTTAGGGGGTCGGTTCATACTAGAAAAACCCCCTCCGGAGAAGGATTGAGGTCGCTTTCTATCCTTGTTGTACTCGGAGTCCTCTCGTCGGGCGCGTGTAACCGTAAATCCGCGCTCCACTATGGTGGCCCTGTCCACCACCTTCTGGAAGGTGTGAAGATCTGCTGCTTGCACAACTTCAAAGATATTGCTCTGCAATCCGTCCACAAAAAGGCAGGCTTTGCGAGATTCGTCCCTTATGACAAAGGGGACACAATTGCCAACCTCACAAATTCCTGTTGGTACTCCAAACGGATTGGTTCCCCTGTTTGATGTGCTTTAGGTCGTCCCCCATTTGCTGCTTGACGCTATTGGAGAAGATGCACCGAACAACTACTCTCTGAACGTAGACCATGATGGTAGGGCGTTGCCCTTCAAAGGGTCCGGGCGCACCGTTTTTCCACCATATCCGGGCGTTTCCCTCGAGATAGTGAACTGCCAAGGGACTCGTTCGTGATCCTCCATCATCAGGCCCTCGAAAAGCTTCTCCATGGTGTCCACCCATTTCTCCATGACCCAGGGATCAGTCGTCTCTCCCTCGAAAACAGGCGGGTCGTGTTTCTTGAATTCCGCCAAATTTGCTCTCACCCTGTTCCGTTCAATCTGTTGGGTAGAACCCCCCCCGCGGCGGGTCCCGAAGCTGTGGGCTTGGCGCGACTGAAGGTGCCGTCGGTTGGTCCATCGATACAACCGGTAGTCGCGGTATGGGGAGGGGCGGCCGGCAGTCTCGCCGTCCCCCCCAACGGTCCCGTCATAGGTGAGTCGGTCCGGGCGGCGGAACCTAGGTGCCCTCCACTGGGCACGGCCGGCTGCTGTTGCGTCAGCTGACTTACGTGTTTCGTGAGGGTCGATAACTGCCCGGCCATCTCTCGTAGTTGCTGGCGGAGCAGTTCCCCTCCGTAGTTGCCGGGTCGCACCATCTGCTCCGGCGTCGTCAGTCGACGATCTGGTCCCGTGCCATTCTCCTCTGTACACAAAGAAACCGCGTTAACCCTAGGTTTAAATGGTCTAGCACCTTGACCTACGAACAATGGGACTCTATCCCTTTTTCTCGCACTCACACTCGCGCTCTAACGCACCTACACCTTGGTTATCACATTGGTTAGTTGCTAGTGGCATTGCCGTATGTGGATGTTGGTCACCGTTCACCGTGTTAAAGTCGTTTTTCTCTGTACCATATAATCTGTCACACCCCGGAGGTCTAATGAGCGGAAATACGTGTATCTTTTTTTTTGGAATTAACCTCGCCACCGTTGCGCGCCCCAGACCCGCCACATATACAAATTCACTCCACAAACGGACGGAGTCTCCTTTGTATATGTACGGCGTTTCAAACATGACTCATACTTTAACCATGAGCCAACAATGATACCAAAAGAAGAGATCATTATTAATCACATTCACAATCAAGAGAGAAAGGATAAA
>CM055084.1:857549-1087549 GCA_029204045.2 Tillandsia leiboldiana
AAAAGGCTTTTACGGTTTTAAAACAAGCACCGCGGCGTGGTATGAAAGGTTGACAAAGCACCTTTTGGAAAAGGGCTATACTCGAGGGGGGAGCAGACCGGACTCTCTTTGTGAAGCATTATCAGGATAACTTCATTGTTGCACAAATCTATGTCGATGACATTGTATTTGGAGCAACAAAGGATAATGATGCTTCTAAATTTGCAGAAACCATGGAAAGCGAATTTGAGATGTCTATGATGGGCGAACTGACATACTTTCTTGGATTGCAAGTGAAACAAAATTGATGAAGGCATCCATCTGTGTCAATCCAGTATGCAAAGGAGTTGGTAAAGAAATTCGGATTAGAAGATTCTAAAGATTTTCCGACTCCTATGGGAACTAGCAATAAGGGATTGGGAAGTGAATCTCTTAGTGAAAGTGTAGACGAGAAACTTTATCGAAGTATGATTGGAAGTCTACTCTACCTCACGGCTAGTCGCCCGGACATATCCTTTAGTGTTGGGATCTGCGCGAGATATCAGTCAGCACCAAAGGAGGATCACCTGAAAGCGGTGAAACGGATCATCCGGTACGTCAAAGGAACTGTAAACTTCAGAATTTGGTATCCTATGGGAACAAGTCTTGACATTTATAGGATATTCAGATGCCGATGGGCAGGATCCAGTGGATGATCGGAAAAGTACGAGTGGTGCATGTTTTTATCTTGGCCATTGTCTTGTTGCATGGCATAGTAAAAACAGAACTGCATTGCACTCTCGACTACCGAAGCGGAATATATCTCAGCGGGTAGTTGTTCAACCCAACTTATTTGGATGAAAAGCGTATTGAGCGACTTCCGAATTTCAGCAACTTCGGTAACAATTTTATGTGACAACACTAGTGCTATAAACATTTCAAAAAACCCTGTGTTGCACTCAAGAACAAAACACATTGAACTTAGATATCATTTTCTTAGAGAGCTAGTTGAATCAAATATTCTTCAACTTTCCTACATTCCAACTGAGGATCAATTAGCTGACTTTTTAACAAAACCTTTGGATCAAAAACGTTTTATTCATTTGCGTAAGGCAATTGGAATGCTTTCCTTGAAATAATTTCTTTTTGAAACCAATCCTTAGGTTAGGTTTTGTTTTTATGTTTTGTTCTTTACCTATGCTTGTACATAGAACATTAATTGAGCATTAGTTATATTGACTTTAACTGCATCCTTTATATGTTTAGAAATTCATTATGCTTTGGATATCATAATAATTCATTTGATGCAATGATCATTTATGCCAATTAAATCATCTTTGTTTTGATCAAAGTCAATTTCTCTCTCAATGATCTCTTGGTATAGTTTTTATCTTATTTGACTATTTTGTCGAGTATGAAATCGAGATCAATTTTTGGTTGAATACTTTATATTTTGAATAATTGATAGCCAATTGAGGGGGAGTCAAAGAAAAAGTGTTATGCTCAAAAGATGTGGAAAGAGTTACATCCCCAATGAGGAGTGTGAAAACTACCACCACATGGAGGAAAGAGCTACCACCTCGGTCGTCCGAGTACTGTGTGCAGCTACCACATGTATACCAAGCATATTTTTTTTCAAGATAGTTAAATAAAATGCATGTTGAAATACTTGACTTTGTCAAATTTCAAGGTTGGTATAAGGTGGGATTTTAATAAAAGATGCTCAAAGAGCCACTCTCTTCAACAAATTGTCTAGATACATTATCTAATATATTTGGGATTTCAAACATCTATTGATCTTGGTATTTCATTTTCTTTACCAAATTGATGATTTGATAAAGGCATTACGCATAAGATCATGTTAGATGTGATTGAAATTGTTCAACTTTAAGCGATTTAATTTTTATAAATTTTCGTCTCATTATTTGGATATTGTTGATAGATTTTGCATAATCTATTTCTTTTAGTATGAAGCGATGATTTTATTTAAAGTTGATACACAAAAGTGCTTACAATCTTTTTCTGGATTTTCTGGAATTTTTTTTGAATTTTTCTGAGGAAAAAGTTTGGAGCCGGTCCGGACTGGACAAGCTGATCCGGACCCCGAACGCAGGAAAATCCTGCGGGTAGCCGATCCGGACTGGATTCTTCAGGCAGTCCGGGCCGCGGCTAGGTTTTTATTAAGAACAAAAGGGATTTGATTTCTTTTACTACAATCTTTTGTTCAAAAGTCTCCAGAGCTTCTCTCTCTAGAATTCAAGTATTTTGGAGCCTTCCCAACTCGTTTTCTCCAAATCCAAGTGAGTTTTCTTGATCAAAATCTCGGTTTTTCACAGGTTTTCTATATTTTTCTTAAAACGTGATGCAAATCTCATATCTTTTTCGTTTGTGATTTGTTTTTGATCAAACTTCTTTTGAAATAAGAACTCTGGGTAGATTAGTTTTGATTATATGCTAGGTTTTCTCTTGATTAACAGATTTTTAGGCTTCGATTTCTAAAAATTCGGTTTTATGGCATATAATAGGAATTTTCGAAAATCATGGAATTGATCTATTTTTAAAATTCTTTTTGCAAAACTAATTTGATTCCTAGTCTCTCTACATGATAATGATTGTTTAGGTACAATTTTTCAAATTTTTGAAAATAAACAATTTTTGTCGTGTTCTTCAGTTGTTGTTCACAGGATTTTTCTCTCAAAAAGAAGCAGCAGCAATGGAGTTTGCATGGATAATCTTCCTTCTGGTTGCAATGGTGCACACAAGAGCGACAAATAAATTGAAGAGAGCGAAGAAACCTTTTAGAAAAGGAGAATGTGTTCGACTTGAAGACTCAGAGTCTGAACCAGAAAAGGATGAAGTAAATTGGGACGAATTAATGAATGAGGACGCGACGCCCGTTAAGTCAACCAGGAAGGCTTCCGACACATCAAAAGGAAAAACTGCCTTGGATAAAGGAAAAGCATCAATGACTTCACCATCCATCTCGGTGAAAAGAAAAAGACTTGCTCGACGCTCTAGACCAGCGCGAGATGTTGAGGTTAATGAACCAATAGTTCCGGATTCACCGCCTCGCTTGGAAGAAGTGTTCATTAATACTGACCGTCTTAGGGCATTTGAACATCGAGAATGCATCGGGGAACGACATGTCAATATTGGTGCTCTTCGAGATCACTCACCAGAGTTCGGGATTCTAATTGAACAAGCTAATCTTATTCAAGTTTGTCGATTCCCGGAATTACTTGGGTATTGCTTGCATCGTGTGAGAACCTTTTACACAAATGCAAGACATCTTCAGGAAGATGAACATGGTTCGATGCAGTTTTACACATACATCCAAGGGATGCGACTCAAAATAACTCCGCAGTTAATCGGCGAAGTCCTTGGAATGAAATCCAACAAATCGGGGATCAACTACTTAATGGGAAGAAGTTTGACGAATGCCATGTGGCAAACCGTTATAAAAAGAATCTGTTTGGAAGGAACTGAATCGACAGATGGTAAATCTATTAAATCCAAACAACTCCGGCTTGAATACCGGTTTCTCAATTTCATCACGTGTTACAACATTCTCCCTAACATGCAGACAAAGGTAGTGAGATGGGATCGACTACTATTCTTGTATTGCCTAGGTCATCCTTCTGAAGCCGTGGGGTTGAACATGAACATCCCTTACATAATTTGGAATAGAATGTCTAGATATGTTGAGCATCCGCATCCCTCCGAAAGACTTCCTTTTCCTTTGATAATTATGAGGATCTTAAAAAGTTTTCAGATTGACATCAGCTCAACATCATATCAACACTGTTTGGGAATGATAAATGAATCCACCATTGTCAAATCTCTTCATAGACTACCCCATGTTACTCCAACCCCTTCATCCGGAAAGAAACCGTGCGTCGGCACATCGACATCTCCGTCACGACAAGCACCCGCGCCAGATGATGAGGCATCGGTCACTTCAATTTATAAGCAGCAACAACGCTTATCTTTTGAACAAGAGCAGATCACCAAAGAACAGAGGCGGATTTCCGAGGAACTTGAGATCATCACGGCATCCCAAATCACATTAACCAAGAGAGTGTCCTCGATGAAGAAATTGATGAAGAAAATGTTTTCAAAGATGAGATGTAGTGCCTCTGATGAATCAGACTCAGATGATTGATTTTTACCTATTTTTTTTTTGTTTCTCTTTTGCAAGTTGTTACATTTCTTTTAGTTCTCAGTTCACTTTTGGTTCTTGAACTCTTAACTCTTCCTTCTTTTGTAATTTTGGCTAAGTTTTGTGACAAAAAGGGGGAGAGAGTATAGGAGAACTTTGAACAATGCACAATGCTCTGTGATTGACCATGACTATACTTGTGTGAGAACAATGCTGAAACTAAGGTAAGTATAACTTTCAACTTTGGATTTATATGTGTTTTGATGCATGCCTCTGCTAACTATTCGACTAACTATTTGGGCATGTAATATAACTAACAAGTTGCTTGTTGACTAACCTTTCTGTGACATTTGGATTTGTATTGCTTAGAAGATATGTCGATTTTTTATTGTGATTTTCATACATATCTGAATTTGCAAATGTCATGATGAGTATAAACTCTATCTCTGTGTTTGGTTTTGATTGTTGAAAATCCTTGAGGTTACTAACGATCTTTTGTGTCAAGAATGATTTCTTTTGCAGAGATTACAGTTGTCTAAGTCTAGAGTCTGTTTTAGGAGTTTAACTCATGTATTTATCTTTATTTGGATCTCCAATGTAAATTTTTGTTGTATGGTGATATCAACAAAAATATCTTTTTGAATTTTCTTGAGTGGATTTGTGTTTTGTCACGAAACCGCCAAAGGGGGAGATTGTTACGGAATTTGAGTTGGCATATTTCGTGAAATCGGTTAAGTCTTGAAGATTGAAAATGAAAAAAGTTGGATCGTATACCTCAATCTCAAGTAAGAAGAATTCAAAAGGATCAGGTACGTTTAATTAAATAAGTTTGATGATCCGAATACTTCTTATAGTGTAGAAACACTTGGATGAATTTTTTACTGCATAAAAATCAAAAATTGGACATTCCATATGTTCAGAGTCCGGATTGGGCTTTACAGTCCGGACCCCGAACATAGGTTAGTTCGTGCATAATTCCAGTCCGGACCCTGGGAATTTCAGTCCGGACCCCGAACATGGAATTTGCAAGAAAGGCATGAACAGTCCGGACCGTGGATTTCAGTCCGGACCCCAAATGTCGTCTTTTCTGGAAATTGTCTATTTCGCTGAGACAGTCCGGACCGCCAACTCCAGTCCGGACTGTCGTCCTGTAAAATTCCAGAAATGGTTAGTTTTTTATTCTTATCTTCTTCCATAAGTTTCTAACCTATAAATAGACCCTTTAATTCATCTTTTAAGGGGACGACGCTAAGTGGAAGGAATCCAATCAATCCATAAATATTCCACATATAGAGAAGAAAGGAAATACTTGATTTAATTCTATGTTTCTTCATCTATATTATTAATTTGATTCTAGGTTTTCCAAACTCAGATTTTGAGTAGAATCAAATTAATGAATACTTAGATGGTATTTCCGATCTATTTCTAATCTAAGTATTCGGCGGATCATCACCACCCAAAAACAACAATTTATCCCAAATCGGCGCGTGGACTCGCGTGGCCTTGTGGATTCAAGGTGCTACCGCTCTCGTGGATTCGGAGCGAGGTACGTTCGTGGATTCGAGACGTGCTACTGGGTGAAGACCGTGGATTCGGTCGGACGTCGTGGACTCGACGTTGGACGCCGTGGATTCGGCGTTGGACGCTAATCGTGGATTCGAGCAGCGTTGCGGAGCGAGCGGAGAAGATCTACTAGGAGCGTATGGAAAAGGTTGAGTCGTAAGTGTGTACGGTAAATCACCTTGTACGTGTGTTAATTCTAGTGGATTTCACCGTGTTATCGGTCCCGTGGTTTTTTACTCCGGATTGGAGTTTTCCACGTAAAAATCTCTGCGTGTTATTTATTTTTCCGCATTGGGTTTTATATCGTAAAGATTTTTGAGTGTTTATTGTTTACACCTATTCACCCCCCTCTAGGTGTTTTTTCCCCTATTTAGATCCAATTTATACATAACCCAACATGCAGTACCCTAGGGTTTCGTGGCCCCCGTGCGGTGCGGCGGCGGCGGCGGCGGCGGTAAAAGCAAACAAGAATCGCGAAAGACCCAAAAACGCCGAACCCTAGAACGATGAAATCGTAAGAATAACGGTGCTAACCTCGATCTATCGGGGACGATGATCCGATCTCGTTCTTTACGGCGCTGAGGATCCGGATCCACTCCCCGTAGATGGTGGCGTCTCGATCTCCGGTCTCCGGCACGTTGATCGGGAACGATCAGGTTCCTCCACTTTCTCCTTCTCTCTTTTTTTTCTCTCCGGCTTGGGTTTTCTCTTTTCTTTCGGGAAAACAGATTTCTCCCTTGGTACGTACGATAAAACCCACATCCGGATAAATATCTATTCCCACAAGATAATTCTACAATTCCTTGAAAAGCGTGCCAGATCTTTAGCACGGATTCTGATGCACACTACAGTTATCGTGACCTTCAAAACCCCATTCCGAAGAATCCGTAAGTCAGATTTTAGATCCGATTGCACCGCAGTTCATCGTTTTTCAAGCTCTATCACAAAAAAATACCCGCACCGCAAAATAGTCAACTTAAGAAAACTCGATAATTCAATTTTACCTAACATGAAATTTATTAACAAGAGGGTAAAACGATGCACAAAAAGTCATGATATTACATCACACACCCCTTAAAAGAAGTTTTGTCCTCGAAACTTATCCTCAACCCTCGCTAAAGAAATATGAAAAACACTCTCTCATCTTCGTCTCTAGTTCCCAAGTCGCCTCACACTCCTCATGGTTACTCCATTGCACCTTCACGTAGGGGATCGTCCGGTTGCGTAGCTTCTTATCTTCACGCGCCAATATTCGTACCGGCGTTTCCTCGATGCTCAAGTCCTCACGCAACTCGATGGCAGAGACATCGAGGGCATGCGACGGATCGGGAAGGTATTTTCGGAGCATCGAGAGATGAAACACGTTGTGTACCCGTTCGAGGTTTGGCGGTAAGGCCAACCGGTATGCAACCGGGCCCACTCGCTCCAAGATCTCGAACGGTCCCACATACCGTGGGCTCAGTTTCCCTCTTAAGCCGAAATGTCTGGTTCCTTTAGATGGCGATACACGAAGTTACACGTGTTCCCCCACCATAAACTCCAAATCGCGTCGCCTCTGATCCGCATAGCTCTTCTGCCGGCTCTGGGCGGTCAACAGCCGCTGCCTGATAAGGCGCACCTTTACCTCAGTTTCCTTCACTAGATCTGGTCCCAAACATTTTTGCTCCCCCAAGTCGTCCCAATATATAGGAGATCGACATCGGCGTCCGTACAGGGCTTCGTACGGCGCCATTTGAATGCTTGCTTGGTAGCTATTATTGTAGGCGAATTCCACGAGGGGTAGGTAACGCGACCATCCCTCACCCAAGTCAAGTACGCAAGCTCGGAGCATATATTCGAGGATCTGGATTACCCGTTCCGATAGTCCGTCAGTCTGTGGGTGGAAAGCCGTACTGAATTGCAGTTTGGTCCCCATTGCCCGCTGTAGGCTCCGCCAAAAGTTCGACACAAAATGTGTGTCTCTATCAGAAGTTATCGACGCTGGTACTCCGTGCAACCTTACCACCTCGTCGATGTAGGTTTGCGCCAACCGATCTCGGGTCCATGTCGTGTGGATGGGCAGAAAATGAGCCGATTTCGTCAAGCGATCCACTATGACCCATATTGCGTTGTGTCCTTGTTGCGATCGAGGAAAACCAGTTACGAAGTCCATGGTAATCCATTACCATTTTCATTCCGGTATGGGCAATGGCTGTAGCTTCCCCGCCGGACGCTGGTGTTCAGCTTTCACTTGTTGGCATACCAAACAATGTGCCACAAATTGCGTCGCGTCCTCCTTCAATTTGGGCCACCAAAAGGTCTGCCTAAGATCTTTATACATCTTCGTACCACCGGGATGCGCAGTGTAGGGAGCACTATGCGCTTCCGTCAGAATTTCTTTCTATATTTTCGGTACATCGGGCACACAAATTCGTCCCCGGAACCTTATTGCATTATCCGAGCCAATCATAAAATTGCCCCCTTGTTCCGAAGATATTCTGTCCCGCACAAGTTGCAATTGTGTGTCCGTTGACTGGCCTTCCAAGATCCTCTCGATCATAGTAGGCCTAACTATTAAGGACAGGAGTTGCGTAACCGTACCCGCCGGCACTACCTCCAGTCTAAATTGCGAGAACTCCGCAATTAGATGATTCTGTTGGGTAAGGGCGCTCATCGTCGTTCCTCCCGTCTGTCCCTTCTGGCTTAAGGCGTCGGCCACCACATTTGCCTTTCCGGGGTAGTGATGGATAGATAAATCGTAGTCTTTTAGTAGTTCCAGCCATCGCCTTTGCCGTAAATTCAACTCCTTTTGTGTGAACAAACACTTAAGGCTCTGGTGATCGAAAAACACATTGCAGTGCACTCCGTAAAGATAGTGTCTCCAGAGCTTTAGAGCAAACACGACTGCTGCGAGCTCCAAGTCGTGTGTAGGGTAGTTCTGCTCGTATTCCTTGAGCTGTGTTGATGCGTAGGCTATGACCTTCCCTTGTTGCATTAGTACGCTTCCAAGACCGCTTCGTGATGCGTCGCAATAGATCTCATAGTCCTCTCCGGGCTTCGGCAGTGCGAGTACTGGTGCCCGTGTTAGTCTGTCCTTGAGTTCCTCGAAGCTCTCCTGGCATTGAGCCGTCCAGATGAATTTCTCCCATTTCCGGGTTAATCGATTTAGGGGAGTGGCTATCTTTGAGAAGCCATCCACGAAGCGTCTATAGTACCCTGCCAGTCTTAGGAAACTCCGGATCTCCGTTACCGTTGTTGGCTGGGCCCAGTTGGTCACGGATTATACCTTCCTTGGGTCCACCGCTATTCCCGACGCTGAGACTATGTGTCCCAAAAAATCTACCTCACGGAGCCAGAACTCACACTTCTTGAGTTTGGCATAAAATTTCTGGTCCTGGAGGGTCTGGAGGATTACTCGCAAGTGTTCCTCGTGCTCTTTGTCTGTGCGAGAGTAGATGAGGATGTCGTCGATAAAGACCACCACGAATTGGTCCAGGAATGGTTTAAAAATCCTATTCATCATATCCATGAACACCGCTGGGGCGTTGGTAAGCCCAAACGGCATTACCGTAAACTCGTAGTGGTCGTAACGAGTCCGAAAGGTTGTTTTCGGTATATCTTCACCTCTAATTCTAAGCTGGTGGTAGCCAGACTGGAGGTCGATCTTTGAGAACACCGTCGCCCCTTGCAGTTGGTCGAACAGGTCGTCAATACGCGGCAAGGGATATTTGTTCTTCACCGTGACCTTGTTTATCTCCCGATAATCTATGCACAGGCGTAAGCTCCCATCTTTCTTTCTTACAAACAGTACGGGCGCACCCCACGGCGACACGCTTGGTCTGATGAAACCCTTGTCCAGGAGGTCTTCCAGTTGCGCCTTAAGTTCTCTCAATTCGGCGAAGGCTATTCTGAACGGTGCCTTCGTGATGGGTTGCGTGCCCGGAATAAGTTCGATAGAGAAGTCGACCTCACGCCCGGGCGGCATCCCCGGAAGTTCGGTCGGGAAAACGTCCGGAAAATCCCTTACGACTGGAATGTCCGAGAGCGAAGAGGTGGGTCGCATCGCCAAGTCCACCGAGGCTAGGTAAGCCACGCACCCGCCTTCCATCATTCTCCTGGCCCGAGATGCGGAGATGACGGTCGAAAAGAAGGTGCTCTTACATGCCATGTACACATTCTCCGGAAGTCCCGGTTCCCGTAGTCGCACTTGACGTTTCTCACAGTCAATTTCCGCTTGGTGTTTAGTGAGCCAATCCATTCCTAGAACTATGTCGAACTCTTTCAACAGAATGACCACCAAGTCCCAAGGGCAAGGTAGCCTTTCCAACCTTATCGGGCAGGAGGGCACAAAGCTAACCGCCTCAATAGGCCCCCCAGGGGTCTGGACGATCATAAGGTTGTTTAGGGGTTTCGTTTCTATATCATGGGCATGGGCGAAAGTATGAGATACGAAGGGGCGGGATGCTCCAGCGTCAAATAAAGTTCTAGCTCGAGAGTCAGAAATCAAAGTAGTACCTGCCACCACGTCCTCCGGTCCCTTGATGATTCATAGAGTAGATTCTCCCTCCCGACTGCGGTCGCGTCTCCCCCTCATGCCGAGTGGGTGGAGGGCGTACGGTTGGTCCCGAGGGAGCTCTCCCCCGCCCCAGCTGTTGTGGCGATGGGGTGGAGGCTGCAGAGGATGCTGTACCCGCGTTCGAGGGGCAGTTGAAACGGAAGTGGCCCTGTTTGCCGCAACGGAAGCAGTGGTCGTGCCTCTTGGCGCATTCGGTAACTCGGTGTGCTCCATTGCAGATAACACAGGGTCTGTCCCCTGGCCTTTGACCGCTTGTTGGCGTGCTCTTAGTCCCATGATGCGACTTCGGATGTTTAGGGGGTCGGTTCATACTAGAAAAACCCCCTCCGGAGAAGGATTGAGGTCGCTTTCTATCCTTGTTGTACTCGGAGTCCTCTCGTCGGGCGCGTGTAACCGTAAATCCGCGCTCCACTATGGTGGCCCTGTCCACCACCTTCTGGAAGGTGTGAAGATCTGCTGCTTGCACAACTTCAAAGATATTGCTCTGCAATCCGTCCACAAAAAGGCAGGCTTTGCGAGATTCGTCCCTTATGACAAAGGGGACACAATTGGCCAACCTCACAAATTCCTGTTGGTACTCCATAACGGATTGGTTCCCCTGTTTGATGTGCTTTAGGTCGTCCCCCATTTGCTGCTTGACGCTATTGGAGAAGAATGCACCGAACAACTACTCTCTGAACGTAGACCATGATGGTAGGGCGTTGCCCTTCAAAGGGTCCGGGCGCACCGTTTTCCACCATATCCGGGCGTTTCCCTCGAGATAGTGAACTGCCAAGGGGACTCGTTCGTGATCCTCCATCATCAGGCCCTCGAAAAGCTTCTCCATGGTGTCCACCCATTTCTCCATGACCCAGGGATCAGTCGTCTCTCCCTCGAAAACAGGCGGGTCGTGTTTCTTGAATTCCGCCAAATTTGCTCTCACCCTGTTCCGTTCAATCTGTTGGGTAGAACCCTCCCCCGCGGCGGGTCCCGAAGCTGTTGGGCTTGGCGCGACTGAAGGTGCCGTCGGTTGGTCCATCGATACACCGGTAGTCGCGGTATGGGGAGGGGCGGCCGCAGTCTCGCCGTCCGTCCCCAACGGTCCCGTCATAGGTGAGGTCGGTCCGGGCGGCGGAACCTAGGTGCCCTCCACTGGCACGGCCGGCTGCTGTTGCGTCAGCTGACGTACGTGTTTCGTGAGGGTCGATAACTGCCCGGCCATCTCTCGTAGTTGCTGGCGGAGCAGTTCGCCCTCCGTAGTTGCCGGGGTCGCACCATCTGCTCCGGCGTCGTCAGTCGACGATCTGGTCCGTGCCATTCTCCTCTGTACACAAAGAAACCGCGTTAACCCTAGGTTTAAATGGTCTAGCACCTTGACCTACGAACAATGGGACTCTATCCCTTTTTCTCGCACTCACACTCGCGCTCTACGCACCTACACCTTGGTTATCACATTGGTTAGTTGCTAGTGGCATTGCCGTATGTGGATGTTGGTCACCGTTCACCGTGGTTAAAGTCGTTTTTCTCTGATACCATATAATCTGTCACACCCCGGAGGTTCTAAATGAGCGGAAATACGTGTATCTTTTTTTTTGGAATTAACCTCGCCACCGGTGCGCGCCAGACCCGCCACATATACAAATTCACTCCACAAACGGACGGAGTCTCCTTTGTATATGTACGGCGTTTCAAACATGACTCATACTTTAACCATGAGTCACAATGATACCAAAAGAAGAGATCATTATTAATCACATTCACAATCAAGAGAGAAAGGATAAATCCACAGGTTTGGAAAGCAGTGTCCACACGACACTCGGTTTTAAAAACATTTTCGCATATCTCTTTTAGGCGGCAACATAACTTGAAAGGATAAATCCACAAGTTTGGAAACCAGTGCCCACACGACACTTAGTTTTAAAAACGTTTTCGAAATCATTTTGCTATTTGAAAATATGCCGCATCCAAGTATAAGATAAACACGATAAAAGTTGTTACCACTAAGTTAGGATCTCAACCCAACATCCACATTGTTCCACTAACAAGTAAACACTAGCTTACTAACCAAAAGCAATAGAAAGATAACCGAAGGTAAATAAGACGTTCGTCAGCCTCAAACGGCTAAGGTCCTCTATACGCTGTCTCACTATCGTCCCGGTTCCCACCCCTGTTCAGACCTGTCACAGTGTGGGTAGTCAGTGACATATAAAGTAGATGAAAACATGTATGATGCTATTAAACTGTAGTAAACAAACCGATAAACCATAGCATTCCACTTCCCCCTCATGAATCGCCATATCCCCTGTTAAAATCATGCTGGGCACCTACCCCAGAGTTACTTCGCTCACTCTTTAGTGCTTTTAACCACTCTACTGCCCAAGAAGCAGTCGCCTCACCGTGAGGGGTCCCCATCATCACACATTGTGGGGTACACGGGTCAACGTACCATATTTCTGAAAAAATGCACCCTGTGCGGTGGCCAGACAGCAGGTGTGCGTGTAAGCAATTATGAGCACAAATGCAGAAACCGGCGTGTAATAAGGCACCGCGACCTTCGTCGCCACAGTTAGAAATAAAAAACGGGATTCTCATGCAATGGGGTTAGACAGTTCACAAAAGATACATCTACTTTATTTTTCACAAGTTACACGGGATTGACTTTACACCGGAATGCCATAAAGTACCCACCTCAAATTGCGTCGACCGGAACTCCGAAGATCGACCCGTACCTTCGGACGACACCTGGACCTAAAAGAAAGTCCCCCAATAGGGCATAACAGGTAAGATATGACTCTCATGAGGAAACACGACTCCGAAAGCGCAAACAAACGAACTAACGACTCGCGGTGGCGGCAACGACGACGGCGGCGACGAAGCGGCCCCCGCGCGGCGCATGCGGCGGCCGCGCGGCCACCAGCCCCACGCGGCGCAAGCAGTGCGGCCGCTCAGGCACCAGCCCCGCCCGGCGCATGCGGCGCAGCCGCGTGGGCTCCAGTCCCGCGCGGCGCAAGCGGTGCAGCCGCGCGGGCGCCAGCCCCGCGTGGCGCATTGGGCGCAACCGCGCGGGCACTAGCCTCGCTCGGCGCAAGCGACGGCCACGCGGGCACCAGCCCCGCGCGGCGCAAGCGGCGCGGCCGCGCGGGCACCAGCCCCGCGGGGCACGCGCACGCCGCGTGAGGTGCGGCCGCACGGGCGCCTGCCCCGCGCGGCGCCGCACGCTGTGTGGCCGCGCGGGCACTTGCCCCGCGCGGCGCCTGCGCTGCGTGCTGTGCGGCAGTGCGGGTCCTTGCCCCCGCGCTGCGCCCGCGCCACGTGCGGTGCGGCCGTGCGGGTGCCAGCCCCGCGCGGCGCTGCACGCGGTGCGGCCGCGCGGGCACCAACCCCGCGCGGTGCTGCCCGGGTTGCGGCCGCGCGGGCTCTAACCTCGCGCGGCACCGCACGCGGTGCGGCCGCGCGGTACCCTAGGGTTTCGCAGCCTGCGTGCGGTGCGGCGGCAGCGGCGGCAGCGGCAACGGCGGCGGCGGCGGCGGCGGTAAAAGCAAACAAGAATCGCGAAAGACCCAAAAACGCCGAACCCTAGAACGATGAAATCGTAAGAATAACGGTGCTAACCTCGATCTATCGGGGACGATGATCCGATCTCGTTCTTCGCGGCGCTGAGGATCTGTATCCACTCCCCGTAGATGGTGGCGTCTCGATCTCCGGTCTCCGGCACGGTGATCGGGAACGATCGGGTTCCTCCGCTTTCTCCTTTTCTCTTTCTTTTCTCTCCGGCTAGGGTTTTCTCTTTTCTTTCGGAAAAACAGATGTCTCCCTTGGTACGTACGATAAAACCCACATCCGGATAAATATCTATTCACACGAGATAATTCTACAATTCTTCGAAAAACGTGTCAGATCTTTAGCACGGATTCCGATGCACACTACAGTTGTCGCGACCTTCAAAACCCCATTCTGGAGAATCTGTAAGTCGGATTTTAGATCCAATTGCACCGCCGTTTATCGTTTTTCAAGCTCTATCATAGAAAAATACCCGCACCGCAAAATAGTCAACTTAAGAAAACTCGATAATTCGATTTTCTCTAACATAAAATTTATTAACAAGAGGGTAAAACGATACATAAAAAGTCATAATATTACAGTGCATAACAAGGTGATGGCCTTATCTTCATCCCTCATTTTCTCTACGATACTTTCAAGCTCGTAATTAATGTTGTTGAATGTATTTAAGTGATCGGAAACCTTGGTGCCTTCTTTCATTCTCAAAGAGTACAACCGTCTCTTTAAGAAAATTCGGTTGGTAATGGACTTATTTTGGTACAAGTTCTCTAATTTAGCCTATAATCCAATAGACGTCTTCTCTCCAATTATATTGGAAAAAAAAATTCATCCGCCAAGCACATGCGAATAATGGCCAAAGCTTTCTTGTCCATCTCCTCCCATTCATTATCAATCATCCACTCCAGTTTCTTATATTTTCCAAGTAAAGTTTTGTATTGTCCTTGTTGTACTAATAAATCATGAACTTTTAATTTCCAAAGTTCAAGGTTTCTTTTCCCATCAAACTTGTCCACTTCCAATCGATTTGTCGCCATTGAGGCAATTTGTGAAACACCTTACACTTAATCTTGAAGTTTTGATACCAATTGTAGTGCGATAATAACGGAACCCGCACTAACAAGATACTAACAATACTAATAAATCAATATATTGTATATTAATCACCCACAACCAAGAAATGCAAAATTTGGAATAAATGAAATAGAAAAAGAAAATCTAAGAACAACCACAATAAGGCAAAAAGATTTACATGGTTCACCCAAAATTGAGCTACATCCACGGGTACGGCGAGATCAAATTCACTATCAAATTGAGGAGATTACAAAATTTGGTTAGAAATTATCAATCTATTACAATAGGCATGTAATTACACGACTTTTTAGTGATATTTTACCCTCCTTCTAATAAAGTACCCCTTTTAGTGGATCGAAATTATCGAGTTTCTGTAAGTCGGTCGGTGTGTTGCATGAGTATTTTTCTGTGAAAGAGAATGAAAAACGGAGACCGACAGTACAATCGGATCTGAAATCCGACGCAGGGATCTCCCGGAACAGGGTTTTTAGAGTTGCGGTGACTTAACGTGCATCGGAATTCGTGTAAAATATCTTGCACGTTTTACGAGGAAATGTGGGTTTATCCCGTAGTATTAATTAATTAAAGAATTAATTAATCGGTGACAGAAATTAAAAGGGTGGGATTTAATTGTACGTACGAAAAGGAGAAATCCCACTTTTTGCAAAAAGAGAAACCCTAACCGGAGAGAACGAACGCGGGAGAAAAGAAGAAAAAGGCGGAACCCTAGCCGGAGGAAAAAAAAGAAGAAAGAAAAAGGAAGAAGACGGAGGAATCCGATCACCCCGAACAACGTACCGGAATTAGAAGAGCGATCGGCCGACTTCCCCGTCGAGATTTTCGGTAAGTAGATTTCGTTTTGTTGCGTTATTGGGGTTTTTTCGTGTCTCTTTCGTTGTCTCCATCGCCGTCTCCACCCCCGTCGTCGCCGCCGGCCCCGCCGCCGCCGCCGCATGATCTAGGGCACGGGGCGGGCGGGCGGATGACGCGTGGTGCCGCTAGGGCACCGCGCGCGCGGGCGGACGACGCGCGGTACCGCTAGGGCAACGCGCGGGCGGGCGCCGCACGGGCGCCGCCTGCGGGCGCGTACCGCGCGGCTACGTGCCGCACGGGGCGCCCCCGGGCGGGCGGGCGCCGCGCGTGCGCCGCCCGCGGGAGCGCACCGCGCGGCGCACCGCCCCGCGGAGCGGCCGCGGGCGGGCAGCGCCGCGTGGGCGCCGCGCGGGCGCCACCCCCGAGCACGCACCGCGCGGCCTTGCGCCGCGCGGGGTGCCCGCGGGCGGGTGTGTGCCGCGCGGGCGCTGCGCGGGCGCCACCCCGGGCGCGTGCCGCGCGGCCTTGCGCCACGCGGGGCACCCGCGGGGTAGGCGGGCGGCGCCCGCGGACGCACACCTCGCGGTTTCGGGCCGCGCGGGGCATCCGCGGGCGGCGGCGTCCGCGTGGGGCGCCGTCAAGTGTCGTAGGAGCGTCGTTTTTGGGTTTTTCGTCACGGAGTTGGTTTTGGATTTCCGTTTCCGTAGTGTTAGTGCGTTTTATTAACTGTCGTTTTGGGGACTTCTTTAGGTCCAGGTGTGCAGCGGGAGTGTGTTAAAAGATCCTAGTGCTCCCCGCAACCAGGTGGGTACTCATGCAATAAGTGCAATGTGTCATCATAAAAAGTGTAATAATCTGCCTAATAAAGTAGATGTGATGTTTTAACTTGATTTAACCTTTCGCATAAATATGTACCGGATCTTCTGCTATTAACTGTGACGACTAAATGTCGCGGTGATCGTACACGCCAGTTTTGGCTATCATGTTTTTGGATGCTGCACGTACACAGGCGGATTGGCCTCCGCATGGGTGTACTTTTCCGGAGAAGTGGTCTGAATGACCCGTGTGCCCCACAATTTGTGTAGGTGCTAGTGGGGACCTCTTCACGACAGCTAAAAGTGCCGCACTAGCTCCGTGAAGGGGTTAAAAGTATCACGTAAGTAAAGTAATTGTGCACGAGGGGAGATCGTCGACTCCCCGACAGGTACCAGTTGTAATTAAATCAAGTGAGGTGGACACATGAGGTGGAAAAGCGAAAGGTTCCGGTGTACTTATTTTATTTTAAAGTTATTGTAAATTGTTGAAACATCTACTTTATTTGTCACTGACTTCCTACACTGTGACAGGTCAGACTAGGTGTAATAGCTGGGACGGTGGTGAGGCTGCGTCGAGAGGACCTTGGCCGTATGAGGCTTTGTTACGCTATTTCCGTTTCGGTTTATCTCATTTCTCTTTTCAGTATAACTGTTAGGTTAATTTGCTTGAATGTGGATCATGTGGGATGTTGGATAGTCAATTAGTTAGCACTGTGGATTTGATATACTTTTATGGACTTTTATACGGCATAGTTTACAACAAACAAAATGGTTTCGAAAATGCTTTTCAAAACTAAGTGCCGTGTGGGCACAATCTTGGTAAACCCCTGGATTTATCCTTTCAAAAAGATATGGCCGCTTTAGTGTGAATGTGTAAATGTTTTCAAAAACTGGGTGTCGTGTGGACACCGTTTGCAAAACCCGTAGTTTAACTCTTGATGTGATTGAATGAGATTACCTTTCCTTTCTATGTTCACTGTGACTGTGTGGTTAAAGAATGTTGCTGTGTTGTTGTTGTAAAGTGACGCCGTGCATATACAAAGGTGACTATGTCCGTTTGAAGAGCGAATTTGTATATGTGGCGGGTCTGGCACGCACCGGGGGGGAGGTCGATACTTATTTATAAAGAAAAAAATATATACGCTTTTTCGCTTATCACTAGACCCCCGGGACGTGACAAGGCATGCATACAACCTTTTAATTGAAAAACTTTCTTGTTACATCTTCTTTGAAACATCTTCCGATTTCGCGAATCCCGCTTCGGAATGCCTCTTAGAATTCCTCCAATCAATATTAGAATTTTGAATTAAGCAAGAAATTAATAAGAAAACTCCTTTTTAAGAACTCTCTCCACACTGTTCTTCAATATTACATAAAAAAAAAAAAAAAAAAAAAACAACCATAAAAAGCAAAAGAGAATTCTATATATATATTATATTCAATGAAATCCGTCTTATAATCTTATCTGATCCAATATGCTAATGGGTCAATTAAAATGCAAAATCCATTACCAATTAGCCCACTACATGGGTCATTAAATCAAATCCAAAATAAACCAAATATGATAATGTTGGAATAAAATTTATAATTCCAAAATTCTCAATAATTTTCTTTATTATCAATTTTCAATTTTATTAATTTTAATTCACTCTCTTTTATTGTCATTATTAGGTGTATTAATTTTTTTCTGAACGTTGAACCCAACGTTTATGTTTTCACCTTTAATGTGTGTTAATTCACACTTGTACGTTGGGTTGAAACCCAACGTACACTTGCCCACTTCCTATATATATATACATATAGGGTGTGTGCCTCACAGTAAGACTACATATAGTCTTATATAGCTGTGAGAAAGGAAAAAGTCAGTGAGAAAAAAGAAAGAAAGAAAGAAAAAAAAAGAGAGAGAATTATTTTAAGTTTTATTTTAAATATTATTTGGTTAATTTTATTTATCGGGTGTTGAAAGAAATTTCGTCAACCTCTTCCGCGGTCGTGCTCGTAGGAAGGGGAGTTCCGGTCGTACCTTGGGGTGGTATCTCCGATTAATCCGCACGAAGGACGGAAATACGCCTTAGGGCAGTGCCTCGCACGCTTCCGGATCAACTTTATTTCGGTTTATTTTTATCTATAATTTCTGGAATTTCATAGCGATTAAAGATAAGTTCTGTTATTCAAAATTTAAACATAAACTAGTTAGATAATTTAATCACAAACAGATTTAGTGCGGTTATTTTCTCTAATAGTCTAAGGCGTATTCCGATTTGTTTCTGATTAAATATAACTAGTGCTAATCCGAAAAAATATTGCATATTACATATAATTTTTGTTGTCAACTTATTAGTATATTTAACATTCAAAATTAAACATATTAAAATTAGCATTTTAAAATTTTAAATTGCATATAGATTATTGTGATTTATTTGCTCTCTTTAAAATTATTATATATATATATATATATATATATATATATATATATATATATATATATATATATATATATATATATATATATATATATATATATATAAATATATATATATATTTTACTGTTTTCACTTTTTAGCTAGAGTAAAATAAATATATAAAAATTTATTTACTGTTTTAGCTTTAAAAAAATAATAAAAAAAATAATAATAATAAATAAATAAATAGCTACAGTAAAATAAATATATAAAAATTTATTTACTGTTTTAACTTCGGAAAAAAAACATATATTTATATATAGTTTTATCTACAGTAAATTATTTTTTTTTTAAATTGTTTTAAGTGATATTTGAACCTGCAACCTTAGTCTTCTTAAGGTAAAGATACATAACCAGTAAGCACAAAGCATACTTTATATATTTTAGTTTAATCTTATATTATTTACTGCAGCTTACATATTTTATTTGATTGCATTTACATCCAAAAATATTTAAATCAAATTCAAACTTTAATTGTTTGGGTCATCTGTTTGCTATTGAACTAATTGAGATAAAAAGATTAATATTAAAATCTTAAACAATGTGTATTTGTTTTATATATATATATATATTAAAACAAATAATAATAATATTAAAAGTTTTATTGAATCTTTCTTGTAGCTCATAGTTGCTAGTCTTAAAAAAAAAAAAATTTATTCTCTCAATTAGATTATCTAAAATGTTTCAAACTTAGATACCTATCAAGCTATTTGTCCACTGGACAATTTATTTCAATTTTATCCAGATTTGATTATGAACTTAGAGAACTATTAAAATTAGGTTTGCACTTCCTTCAATCAGAATAGAAAACTAATACCGATTTAGTGAGATTGAACCAAACCCTATTAGACATAGTTGATGTTATAATTTTAAGTTCTGATGTATCTCAGAACTTGTGGGGGAAAGTTTTTTATCAGCTTGATATATTTGGGTATCCTGATTGTTCACCTGTTCATATTTCTGTTGATCCTAGTATGATTCATTAAATTGCTCGAGAAAACGTATTTCGTTAATTTAAAAGTAATCTATCTTATGGACTCAAATTTGTTGGTTGTTCTGTACAACGATACCAATTGAATTTCTGATTCTTTGAACATCAAATCTATTTCTATTCGGTGTGATTCTAAAGCTGCAATTAAGTTTTTGTAAAATGAAATTGATAAATTTCAAAGCTAATAGACATATTAAATTGAGACAAGAATTTGTTAGATGTCTAATTTTTATAATATTGTTTCTTTGAGTTTTATCAGATCTGAAAAGAATCTTGCAGATTGCTTGACGAAAGGCCTGAATAGGACTAAGGTCCTAGAGTCATCGAGGGGGATGAGACTTTGCCCATAAAGGGCCTTCCTGCAGTGGGAACCCAACCTTTGTGATAGGAGATCCCTTGAAGAAGGTTCAATGTGGTAAAAACAAGCTGTCAGGTTGGCCAAAGAGCACTTTCTACAGTTTATTCAGAGGAACTTTAGTTCCAATTCCATCCCTATGATGAGTAGTGCTCTGTGTAGTGGTTGTGGTTGAGCTTACAGCTCTTAATGGAATCCGAGGCAATAATTTTCGCGAGATGTGACTCTACACACATCCTTGGAGGAGACCACCTATATAAGAATATTCGTATAAGGCCGCGACTATGAGATGTGGGCTGTTCATAGAATTTCTTATGAAAAAAAAATCAAGGTACTGTGTATGGCCTTTAACGCACAGACTCGCGACGGAGAATTCTGTACTGTGTGTGTGGCAGTTGAAGTCAGGGTTAAAGGAACGTAGTTCAAGACCTGGTTCACTTCGATTCCTTCTGATGAAAATTGCTTACACTAAGTGAGGTTAAGTCTCTTAAAGACACCTTACCTATTACATAGTATAAACACCCGATAATCTTATTTTAATTTTAATTTGTTGAGTTTAATAATTATTTCGAATTTTTGAATTTTGTGAGGGATTGTTGGAATAAAATTTATAATTCCAAAATTCTCAATAATTTTCTTTATTATCAATTTTCAATTTTATTAATTTTAATTCACTCTCTTTTATTGTCATTATTAGGTGTATTAATTTTTTTCTGAACGTTGAACCCAACGTTAATGTTTTCACCTTTAATGTGTGTTAATTCACACTTGTACGTTGGGTTGAAACCCAACGTACACTTGCCCACTTCCTATATATATATACATATAGGGTGTGTGCCTCACAGTAAGACTACATATAGTCTTATATAGCTGTGAGAAAGGAAAAAGTCAGTGAGAAAAAAGAAAGAAAGAAAAAAAAAGAGAGAGAATTATTTTAAGTTTTATTTTAAATATTATTTGGTTAATTTTATTTATTGGGTGTTGAAAGAAATTTCGTCAACCTCTTCCGCGGTCGTGCTCGTAGGAAGGGGAGTTCCGGTCGTACCTTGGGGTGGTATCTCCGATTAATCCGCACGAAGGACGGAAATACGCCTTAGGGCAGTGCCTCGCACGCTTCCGGATCAACTTTATTTCGGTTTATTTTTATCTATAATTTCTGAAATTTCATAGCGATTAAAGATAAGTTCTGTTATTCAAAATTTAAACATAAACTAGTTAGATAATTTAATCACAAACAAATTTAGTGCGGTTATTTTCTCTAACAGATAATAGATGAATTTGATATCACTAAATCCGGCCGTCAAAACTCTATTTCTTGCGGCTAGCCACGGTTTTTATTTTGAATTGAAAAAAATTAATATTAGGTACAAAATAAATCAAATATTTTATATTTTCTGTACGGCAGTCATTCCGCAATTCTAAACAGGTCCTTAATTATATTAAAAAATTAATGATGAATTTATTATTAAAACCTGAAAAAACTGTTTAAACTTTCCATTTTGTTGCAACGCCCAGCTAAAAGTTCCCAAAAACAAAAAAAAAACAATAAAACGGAGCAAAATCGGAAGCCGTTGTTTCCGGTGGTAGTTCTCTGCAAAACCATGTCGTACCATAATATCCGACCCTTCCTACGTGGCTTTGTTTGATTGGGTCGATCAGAACGTTACTGCAGACAGCCAATAGAAAACTGCCTCGTGTCCAGTTGTAAGAACCAGATTCAGAAGCTTCATTCAAAAAAAACCCCAAATGAAGCCGCGTTTGTTTCGGAGGGCCCAGGTAAATGAGGTCGAGCAGAGAGAGAAAGAACGCGCTAATAAATTGACGAGGGGGTGATTCGGATGTTGAGACATTTCAAAATAATAAATTTTATGAAAATTGTGTCACGTCGTATCATTTTCGGATTCGACACGATAGTGCAGTGTTGTTGATTTCGGATTTCTCTGATCAGTAATTTCATATCAATGAATGGAGGCGGCGGTAGCGGGGCCTGCAGGAGTTGGCGGAGGGTGGTCGTGGTCGGCGGCGGCATTGCCGGTGCCCTCCTCGCCAAATCGATGCAGTTTCATGCCGACGTCGTCTTGATCGATCAGTATATAAATTTCCTAACACTTCCCCCTCTTCCCATTCTAATGTTTGTAAGCTGTTGTAGAATTTATTTGTAAGCATTGACCGTCCAGTCCCGTCCCGTTCCTAGTGCAAGTAGCAAAGAACTGCTTGATATCCGAAGTCCCAAGCTTAGTTACTTTTATATTTTCAGCTAAATTTATTTAAAAAATAAACAAAACAGTTAGCCTGTTATCTTTCTCTTTAAAAAAAAAAAAAAATTTATTCATAAGCATTGCATTAAGGATTTGAATTTGATTTTTGAACTTTGAAAGTTTGATTGTAGTGTCTAAATTTCGTAACTTTTGATTTTATAACCAAACCTTGAAAATTTATTGTATTTTTTTTTACGATATGTCTTGTTGATTTTTAGAATATCCCTTTAGTTTGTCGAAAATGTTAAAAATTACTATAAGATTTTAAATTCAGGTACCTATGTCGATTATACCATTAAGATTATATAGCAAAAGGAATAATTTTTAGGTCACTCTTTGTATTCTATTATTGTCATTTATTGTTTTTTCTAGCTTAAGTTCAATCTGATTGGATGTGCCAGCTGATGAATTTCTGTATTATCACCATCATCGTTGGTTGACTTGATAACGATGAAGTAAAAAAAAAAGAAAACCCGTTAGTTGTAAGTTTTTCGTTCTTGTTGAATTTGTGTTTATCGACTTAGTTAACAATAATAATGCTAGACGGACCCTTAAATTACATGTGCTTGTTTCAAAATATGTTGTAGTTCAGATATCGTCTTCTATACGATTATACCTTCTTTTTTGGGTCTCTTTTTCTTGCGAACCAGGACTATAATACTTTGAATTGGTAAAGCCAAAAATGTTGTTTTTGGTGTGTTAGCTAGCTTTAGTGTTGTCACCAAAATGAGGTTTCAGCTGTTGCTGGTCATAGGACTTTTTAAGAAATTTATTTCAATATTGAGAAATTATGTTTTTGATTGACATACTCCAGCATTACTATCATATTATATGCATTCTTTCAAGGTCAAAATTTTAAGACCATCTTTTCTATTTAAGCCAAATCAGATCTACTACTTTCAAGCAAATCTTTATTGCTCTAGATAGTCATTAATTTGATTTCTTACTTGTTTCTTTGATTGTGCTCTTCAAATCATTCCAGGAAGGAATACTTTGAGATTCCGTGGGCAAACTTGAGATCGAAGGTCGAGCCGTCGGTTGCGGAGAAATCGTTAATCAACCACAGCGATTACTTAGTGAATGGCAAAGTTATTACATCTTCTGTGGTTGATGTCAGCGAAGTGGCAGTTACTACAGCGGAGGGACGTCAAGTGGTGTACGAATACCTTGTTATAGCCACAGGCCATACAGTCTCGACTCCTCGACGCCGGAGAGACAGGCTAGAGCAGTTCCAAGAAGGCAAGTATTTGTCGACAATTGTTTTCTCAGCAACTCATTTCAATACTGATGCAGTTCTTATGCACTCGTTGGATGATCTGCAAAAGTTAACACAAATATGAAGCATTTTGTTATAATTGTTTCAAGTTATTTTACAGTTTGTTCGCGACAATTTGTTTGAACTTTTTGTCTTTCTCCTAATAACATTTCACTTTATTACAGATAATGTGAAGATAAAAAACTCCAGTTCTGTCCTTATTGTCGGAGGAGGGCCGACAGGCGTTGAACTTGCTGCTGAGATCGCAGTCGACTACCCTGATAAGAAGGTCACTCTAGTTCACAACGGGCCGAGGTTGCTAGAATTCATCGGACACAAAGCGAGCGATAAGGCGCTAGATTGGTTAAAGTCGAAGAAAGTAGAAGTGATTTTGGATCAGTCAGTGGACTTGAACTCTATTTCAGAAGCAGATAGAATCTACAGAACTACATCTGGAGAAACCGTCGAAGCCGATTGCCACTTCCTTTGTGTGGATCGACCGTTGGGTTCGTCGTGGCTTGGCAAAACAGCATTGAAGAATAGCTTGGATAAGTATGGGAGACTGATGGTGGATGAGCATTTGAGAGTAAGAGGACACAGTAATATTTTCGCCATCGGAGACATTACTGATATTTCTGTAAGTTTTTACTGTTAACTTTTCGTTTACTGTACAACTTTGTTCTTATATCTCATTAGCTTATTCGTAAATCCTAAGAATGGAGTGTGTGTACTTTTCGAAAAGATAGCTTGATTTTCGAACTAATTTGAGATTTCTTTACATATACCTACCAGAAAATTTTGAATTTTCATGTATGATTTACAGAGATTTCTAACACAAACCGACTTACAGAAATGGCCCTTCACTTCCGCGTTAGTTCCAGTGATGTTGCATTCAAATTGAAGATTGATACCGTCAAACATGATATATGATATATAAACCTTGAGAACTTTTAACGGCAAATAAGAGGTGTATTTGATGTCGTTTGATTTACTAGATTATGTTTAACGACATCAATTGTCGATTCAGATGTTCCATCATCAGAACTAAAGTAAAACAATTTTGAAAGATTCATTTTCTGAAATTTATAAGATCTTATTCGCTTACCGTTGATTTGTAACATACATTGTGTGGGCAGGAACTTAAACAAGGATTTTTCGCGCAACGGCACGCGATGGTGGCGGCGAAGAACTTGAAACTGCTTACAGCCGGAGAAAAAGAGAGCAAACTGGCTTCTTACAAGCCCGGATCAGCGATGGCGATGGTGACGTTGGGAAGGAAAGAAGCCGTGGCCCAGTTGCCGTTCACGACGATGATCGGGCTGTTACCAGGACTGCTCAAGTCGCGGGACTTGTTTGTTCATAGGACAAGGAAACAAATGGGGCTTAACCATCATTGAGCACTCAAGATCCTCTGAATATAAGGCATCACATTCTCATTAGATAAATTGGAAGTGTTTTTTTTCACCTGATTTTGTGCTTTTAAATTTGTAGCTATATGTGGGGTATATGTGAATTGAATGTTCAATGTTTTATATAACCTCTGCTTTTGTGTTGCTGTTGTGTTTTGAATTGAACTTATGGTGCTTGATTCACTTCAAAATATCACCACCCCTGAATATTTTTTAGACTACTTTGATTATGGGCCTCTGTTTGGCCGGACGGTGGGCCGCACCAGGCGGTTTTTTGAGAAACCTGCTCATGCAGCCATTTCTCAGAAGGGCCTTCGGCTTTTTGAGAAACCTGCTCATGCAGCCATTTCTCAGAAGGGCCTTGGTTTTGCGGTCATGCGCCGTGAACGTACCCACTAGATTTCAGAAGATGCTGCTTCGGACTTGTGTTCCATTTAATGTTAGTGAAGTAGTAATAAGTTTATCTGACTACTAAACAACTAGTGATCTAGTAGTTAGATATGTACTCAGGCTGATTTTGAGGGAGGCCGATTTTGAGGTCGGAGGTTTGATCTACTATTAAATGGCTTAAATTTGAGTTTCATGTTTCAATTTCGGGTTTAATTTATATAGGTTTTAGGGTGAGTTGTTTGAAGTGTGAATTCGAATTTCGTGTTCTTCTGATATCCTTTGAAGCAACCAAGTATTTTAACTTTTTTATCCGTTTTATTTAATATTTCTAGAAATAAGTTTAGCTAAAAATACAAAGTAATTAAGTTTGGAACTTGAAATATGAGTGTTCTAAAATCTTAAGCTATGAGGCAATAATATTTTTATATTTTACATTTGACGTGGATAGTAGCTAGCCACGTAATACAATAATTTTGTCTTATCTCAAAGAGTTGTTGTGTTTTAACATAAATTATATTAAATATATCATGAATTCTGTTGCCGTAAGATTTTTAAATTTTTTTTTTATTTTGATTATCCTATTAAGTTAAATTTATATTTTATCTAATTATTAAAATTACTTTCATTCTTATTGAGTTTTAGTTTTCAAAATAAATGCATCTTATATTTTATTAATTTAGTGCGGCACATGAAAAAAAATAAGAATGTATTTTAGAGTTATAGTTTTATGAGATAGTCATATTTTATATAGTATTTTGATCATAATGAAAATTTTTATTTTTATTATAATTTCTGCTTCGTTTTCGTTCATAAACGTAAGCAAATGACAGAAAAACACGTAACTGTTATGCTTTATGTTTCTTACCACTTTCTCTATTCTAGCTTTATAATTTTTCTGCCATCCTAGCGACTTCTTTTTTATTTTTATCATAATCAAATTGGTATGAATTACTTCCACTTTATTTTCAAATTATACATCATTTTTGTCAAATCACTGGCCTTCATCTATGTTTTGAAACAATTGGTTCAATGAAGTGTGATTTGCTTTTTCTAAGGAGAGAGAGAGAGAGAAAGAGTAAGTACAAGTAGGTTGGACTTTTTTAAGAGAGGATTCATTCAATACCTGTAGTAACCATGATTTTTAAAACAAGATTTTAAGTTTAAATAATTTTCAGAATTAATTAATTGGTAAAAATAGATTATTAGTAGTATAAAAGTGACAAAAAATATCAACTTTTGATCGGGGTCTGATCTCGAAAATCTGAGATCACCAATGCGACCGTCTCGTCGAAACAAGAAAGATTGATATTCACATGCTTTCGATCCGACGGTCGAATATTCTGCAAATCAGCGAAGAAGTCGCGGGGCCCACAACTTAAGTGAATAGTGAAATGAATAGTAGCCCCTGATTTCGGTTCCCTCTCGATCAATCGTCAGCCGTTTCACTGTCTAAAATCCAAACATAGCAGTATGAGTAGTCAATTCTATCTGATTTCGACATTCTGAACGCAATGGCACTGACGGAATTCGCATTTGTCGACTCTGGTGCCTACAAGTGCGTGCAATACAGTAAAATACACTATATTTTATGGGCCGAGAGTTTCCAGGAACGCCGAATCAAGAAAGCAAATACGTTACTTGAAAGGTCTCGACGAGCCGGACGTTGTGGCGAAGTCCGTTTTTCAATTTGACGACCCGTTCGTCTCGAAATACGCAAAAAACGTCGAAAAACTCGAGTATTTTTGCGAGAAACCCTACTTTTCTTGTATCAAATAAATTGAGGCCTATAGGTTAGGGTTCTTAATGCAAAATGGACCTACAGTAGGGGTTTTAGAGCAAGAGGGTGGTTGTGTAGGGACCAAATAGCATATTGTTGCATTTTAGATATTTTTTGGCTTGGGTCTTTTGGGCTCCCCGTGGGGGGGCTTACAGGCATTTGTGGGGCTTTTAAAGCCCTGTGGTGTATTGAAGCGAAGCAAACCGCCTTCCCCACTAGCTCTGAGTCGCCAAGAGACACCATCCTAGAGAGAGAGAAACCGAGAGTGAGAGAGGAGGAGAGAGGTTGCACCCAAGTTCTTCCAACTTGCTCCCTGAGGCCTCTAGAGTGTTCTCCTGCGTATGGAGATCGAGGTCGAGCCTGCTGGGTGGCTGTGCGACGCGGGGGAGGAGAACCGGCTTCTACCTTTATTCTCCAACTCCGGCAAGGTAGGTTCCCCAATACCTTAGGTTTCTTAGCCCCAAGACTTTTGGAAGTCAACTCTGTAGGGTCTAGATATGCCACACACCAAGTCCCAGCCTTCGGGATGTCCCCGGTTGCCGGCGGGAGAAATATCTCCGCCGGAACCCTAGAAAGCTCCGCAGCGGCTGTACGTCGCAACCGATGACTCAAACGCCAAAATAAAATGATGGCCTTGGACTGTAGGACCTATAGATCATCTCCACAAAATTTGGTGGAGTTTGGTTAAGTGAGCGCACCGCAGATTGAAACCCTAGTTTTCGGGTTTTTAAGCTTTGGCCGAGCTCTTTGCTCCGGCGCCGGCATCGCTCCCCACCTCCGGCCACTTGGCCGAGAAGCTTCCTGAAACCATTTAGGGACCAACCGTGCGTTTGCATGGCATCCATGCAGCCCAAAATAGGAGTTGCCATGGATGACCCGAGCTTGAGCTCATTAATGGCGGCTGGCCATCTAGTGCACGCCGAAGGTTGTGGTTTGCCCAGACCTTCTCTATTTAACCTCTAGAAGCTATTGGTACTGTTGTATGTAGCCCAGAGCCTTTAAATGGTAATCCACAATTGATGCCACCATTGTTGCCCGAGTTTCTTCTCCACGGCCAACCATGGTGCATGGGTTGCCCGAGCTTGGTTGGGAAGAGATCTTGCCACCTTTTGATGCTTTTCCAACCAGTATTTACCTTCTCTAACCAAGTTTGCCATAGTTGTTGTCTTGAATGGGTTGGGTTGTGTGTTGTGCAAAGATGCCCACCAAGTGTTCGGGGAAATGCCCAAAAGAGCCCGAATAAATTCTGGCTAATTGTTGAGCATCCAGCAAGTTATCATATTACTCCACATGATTCCCTGAGCTTGATGCTCACTTCAGATCCAAAGATGGCGGTGTGGATTGATGTGTGGAGTATGATAAGGCCATTAGAGAGCAAGGTGACTTGGATCTGTAGATTCAGCAGCTTCTGGGTTGCGCATGAGCAAGCCCTTGAGCCTCTGTGGTGTCCCAAGCAAGATGCTCAAGTTGGTTTAGGGTTGGCATAAGCAGTTTTTGAAGATTTAGTAATTAGAACCTTAAAGAGGTTAAATTGGCTAAGGGGTTGTTTTAGTGACTTAGCAAGTTCGCCGCAGTAAGCCTGTGTCTAATTTGAGGTCACTGAATGCGATGCTCACCTTAAGAATGTGTTGTGTGTGAGTTGTTCCCTGATCAAGATTTTTGATTTAGGTTGGCACGGTTTGACTCTAGTCTTCGAGCATTCCGTTGGAGTTGTCAGATCGCCTGCAGACAGGTGGGTTTATCTTCGGTCCGGGCTTTATCATCTCGGCCCTCTGGGGTATCGTAATTGGTCGGACCCCTGTTCTTGTGATAGCCTAGATTTCCTTGTTGAGCCCACTCTTTTTATTGATCAGCATCACTTTTATATTAATTGCTATATCTGCTTGATTCATTGATCATTATCAGTTATCAGCCTATATGTTGCCATACTTGATTGATCCTTAGCTTGCTAGCTTATATGTTGCCATGCTCGATTGATCTTTAGCTTGCTATCAGATATTATGATCCTTATCCTGGACATTTGCCATGCCTGATTGGTCATTAGTTAGTTATCACACATTTACTCGCTTATCAGTATTTCCTGATTATTCTTGCCATTTGCCATGTGTGATTGATCAGTTATTGTTTTCTGCATTTTTATTGCATGAGTCGAGATCAGTTGGTTTCTGCTATTGCATCCCTGTTGGGACTTTCCCGACTTGTTGCCGATTACCATGAGTCGAGATTTGTTGGCTTTCTGCTATTGCATCCCTGTTGGGATTTTCCGGCTTGTTGCCGATTACCCGGTCGGTGAACCGTGAGCTTGAGCATTCGCATTATGATCGCCCGCACTACTGTACTTCATGAACATCAGCGGAGTAGCTACCCATGTGGATGTTCTTTACCGTTAAAGTGGTCTGGTGTATGACCCGTGACTCCCAGGTTAGTGCCCAAGGGTGCTGGAGTGTTGACTCCCAGGTTAGTGCCCGAGGGTGCCGGAGTATGTCAGCCAGGTTGGTGCCAGGTTCGGCGAGTTTTCCCTGAGGTCATATTGACCAATATGGTGGCTTTGATTGGGTACTTGGTTGTTCTACCTTTGATGCATAATTGCCTGTTTAAAATCTACTTTACATCATACTCTTATGATTGCCCAGTGTTTGTTCAGTTTCATCCAGTACTTACATCAGCATGCTCCTATTATGATCTATATCTGCTTTGTTTATTGTTGTTATTACCCGCACCATGATCTACATTATGCTTACCTAACTTGATATCTTACTATCCGCTAGTTATTATATGCAAGTAGGTACGATTTGCTATTTCTCGGCTCGTCGTGCCCACTGGGATACACTGTCGATGTATCTCACACCCCCTGGGTGACCATTTTTCAGGTCGGTCGGGTGATGGGATGTCGGGACGTGTTGGTGAGGTTATTGAGATAGCTTTGACCCTTGGCAGCCGCTGAAATTTTACCAGTTGTAAACATTTAATTGAATAAGTTGTTGTAAATGTTAAATAATAAACTTTTGTAATCTTTTATAGTTAGTGCGTAGTTTAGACTACTCTGGTATTGGTTGTAAGTGCTTAGCCGTGTATGTATAGAAAAGGCTCAATCCAAGGGGATTAGGAATTTTCTATATATATGTGGCGGTCTGTCGTGCCCTGGCTTGCATTTAAACTCTGATTGAAAAAAAAAAAAAAAATTTAGACTCTATTTTCGAACTCGGGGCGTGACAATACCAAACTAAAATATCAATAAAAGTCATAATAAAAATACCACTCTAGGTAATAATTATTTTTATCAATTAATTAATTAATTAATCGCACTAACAAACATGAAATGTACCTTTTAATTTTAGAAGTCATCAGTCGGTTTACCACTAAGGCTAAGACAAATAGGCAACTTCTTCACCGTTATCTTTTTCTGGAGAGAAATCCAAATTGATCTGTCATGCTTCTCAATAGTAATCAAATTCGTTCATGGTTTCTCTATAGTCCTGCACGTGGTTTTCCGTCATGGGATCATTCATCTGCTCATCAGCGACGAAATGTATACTAACTTAGCAATTTGGTAGCAGGCCGGTCCATGGCCCTTGGAGCGTGCACCGGGACCAGCGAGCGAGCGCGCCAGGTCACGTGGCGCCTTCTGATTGGCCAGGCCGCGCCAATCGCGCCGCGACTGGCGGGGCGGAGCCATGTGGCAGCACGCCATTGCCCGACAGCGACGCGGGAGACCCAGCGCAACGCGCGTCGCGTGGACCGCAGCTTGGACCGCGCCAGGCCACGTGGCGCGCAGCGATTGGCAAGCGCCAGGCGCCGCGTGTGCGCGGGGCGCGCGGAGCACGGGGGCAGGACACGTGGTGGCATCAGGATGATTTGGGCGCTGAGTGGGAGCCACTCGGATGAGCGCCGCGTGTCCGGGCGTGGCGCTGTTCGGATCCGGGTGCCCGAAAATCTCCCTTTGACCCGAATTGACTTCTTTTGGTCTTTCCTCTATAAATAGCCCCTCTTGGGCTTCTTTTGAGGGGTTTTTGGATCCGATTTTGGAGCCATTTTCGACAGAGAGTTTTTTCATCGAGTCTTTTTCGCGTTTTGGCATCCCGGCAGATGTTTAGACGCTGCTTCATATTTTTCCTCCCCGACCTCGCGAGCTTCGACGTTTCTTCGACACCGATCTTTTCTGTCAACTCTTCGTCCGCGGGCTCTCCCGAGCAGAGTTCTTGGAGTTTTTCGCCGATTTATGCGGCGGCATTTCCACGACAGCTAGGCCTTCGATTTTGGTGCCCATTGCCTTTCTCTGTTTCGAGTTTTTCTAGGAGTTTTCATAGCATCTGTAGACTCCCTTTTTGCTGTTGCATTTTCAGGACAGCGCAGGAGCAATCTTGCATTTTCTTGGCCTACTGTTGTCGGAATTGGGAGGTTAAGAACTCATTTCACATCTACACTTCGCGAGAATTGCAGTCGTATTTTTCTTGGAATTTTTGGAGGGCATTTTGCAGGTGGTATTTTACTATTTTGTGGACAGATTTGCGGTGATGCTGTCGTTTTGGTGATTTGGGACTTACCGCGATGTTCGGTTTATATTTCAGCGACCAGGAAGAGTTTTCGGGTGATTTTTGGTTCGTTGGAACCGTGGGAACCTGAGTAACGCACACGTTGAGTTTTAGCTTAATTAGACTACAGATCAGCCTGTTCTAGGTGGGTTGGATTTCTTCCAAAATTAACGGGTGGCGTACTAATTGTATGTCATAGAATGCATGCATGTTAAGTAAAGTACTCCCTTTTGTAGACTAAGATGCAAGCATGTACTATAGAATTAGCAAATTGATTATTTCTTGTGATAACGAACTATTGGAACCTTTACTAGCACCCCATCCTATGTTTGCATGTATTTAACCAAACTAGTAGAAAACCCTCACTTGGGCTAGTTTCCTTCATGTTCTAGACTTCCCACACTCTGCATTATTTATTCCCTGGACTTAGAGTTTCTCCTCGTCCGGATAGTGGGCCGAGTGGTCGGGTTATTGTGGGATGCATTGGCATTCGTGCCTGGGGGCCGAGTGGAGTCTGGTAACTGAGTTTAGATTAGGGCTAGGGTCGGGAGCCATTCGAGACGACGGTGGTCCGGGGTCGTCGAGTATTCCTCGACCAGTGTCATTAGCACTGTGTTCGTAGTAGTGTTGAGCTGGTGATAGCAGGACCTTGAACCCAGACTATTTTTGAACACCCACATGATTTCAATAAACCAATATTTTCCTTCCGAATTTCTAAGGATCGCCGAAAACTGTTCTTGTTTGATTGGGTGAAGGCAATGACCCTTCGGGGTTTGAAAAATAAAACTTGTTTTAACTGATCTTTCTTAAAAACTAAAATTCATTAAATTGGGTTTCTTAAATCAAAATGGTTTTCGGTAATAACTGTCATCTTTTCTTGCAAACTTCCTCACCCGAGAGCTTTTGAGTGATCTGGGTTATAGGGGTTGTTTCCATATTTTGGGACGAAAGCTACAGGGGCTGTGCTTAGAACCTGTTCTTGTTTTAAAAGGTTGTAGGCGCTAGTCTCCTGGAACTTTCGGACCTTCCTTCATGGTTGGCGGTTGAGTACCTCCGGCTAGTAGATTTAGTATGATCAGTCGAGTGGTTTGTTCTAGGAGTCGGTTGGGGATGGTGGTCCCGAGCAATTGAGTGTTTTCGGTTGATGTGGTTAGCGTTGAGTTATTGTTTCCGATCTCATTGATCGTGGATTTGGATTCTAGCCTGCATGAGCCCTATTGAGCTCGACAGAGATGCGCGAATACTTCCTCTGTTGGGTCGCTCCCCTCGAGTGCCGCTCCGGAGCTAGGCCTGTTATTTATCTTTCGTAGCTTGTCGACGCAGTCCGAGTGGGGCCGCCTACGTAATTTCCGTCCTAGTGGGGATGTGTGGTAGTAGGTAGGCGCGGGTTTGACTGGACACTATGTGGCAGTCAGCGTGATTGGGTTGATTGAGTATACTGAGTTACAGTCGATGCATCATTTTCATCTGTATCACCCATTGAGCATTATAGATAGGGGCATGGTAGCTGTAGAGTCTATTTCCTACTTATTTACCTTTCCTTATTGCATTGTTATCTTATGCTTCTAGTAAACTTAGTGGGCAGACCATTGGTCTAGGGGACGATACCCACGGAGAACTACTGTTTGATGTAGTTCTCACACCCGCTGTGGTGACTTTTTCTATAGGTAACTACTTCTGTCCCTGCTACTCCAATTGCTGCACCTGTTGATCGAGGTAAGGGAGTCGCGAGCTAGTTCCCTACTTATCCTTGGAGTGTAGTTGTACCCCTTTTGGAGCTTTGTAGTACAGTCTACTGGATTATTGTATGTAGTTACTTTTGATAGTTTTATTTTGAGAGACTTATGTATTGTGAGGATCAGACTTGTACCATTTTGGACTTGTATCTTTAATTTCAGTAGTTTACTTTTCAGCTCTGATATCTGTATAGCTGTAGTATTATCTTTTGCAGGTTAGACGCTTCGTCTATGCGGGGCTTCCCGTATGGGCGGCGGATCTGTTGACGAGCCCGGGTCATAGTTTTGACGCCGTTGCGTGACAGATTAGAGTGGTATCAGAGCATAGGATGGTGGTCATTGTGGACTTAGAAACCCTAGGCTTGTGGTTGGACCCTAGGATGATTTGCGTGAGAGTCGTGATTTGTATCGAGAGTCATGATTGAGTTTTATACCTCTCCCACGGAATGGAATGAGTGATTGGCATGCTTATTCTCCTAAGCGATTATGTTGGCTGCAGACAACATAATGCTCAAGAAAGGGTGACATGTCCTAGACTTTCGCTGGATTGGATCGAGTGTTTTTTTTGTCCTGATGTGTGAATTTCTCGCAGGTGAGCACGATGCCTGTGAGGACCCGAATCCCCATGTAAGGATTACTATTGGTTTAGCAGCTTCTGGAGGCCTTTGTTGGGGGTTGGAGGTGTTTGTGCGCGTATCGGACTCACAAGAGGGGCTCAGCACGTAAAATGGATCACAAGTGTATTCGGATGCCCTCTTTGAATTTTAGAAGTGGATTTTGGCAAAACGGGCATCGGATTTGGATTCAGCGCGCGAAAAGGATTGAAATTGGCTATTTGGATGTTAATTTCTGAGTCTGGACGCACACGCGGCGCGGTCCACGGAAGCCGCGCGGGTGTAGTGGACCAGGCACGGGGACACGTGGCAGCCCCGGGTTGGACGACGCAGCGCGCGCGGTCCACGCGGGAGAGCGCGGGCAGGTGCGGTGCAGGGTGGTTAGGTGTGCCACGTGGCGGCTCCCTATTGGGCGCCCTGGAGATAGGTGGCGGCTTCGGATTCGGCAGGCGTGTGCACCGGGCGCAGTCAGCGGAGGCGGTGGACGCGTGGCGGCTGAGAATTGGGCGGAGCACTGTGCGGGTCGTCCGCGGCATGGCGGGGGGCAGGTGGCCGTACCGCGCGGGGCAGGCGGGCAGCCCGTCGCGCCACGCGTTGGCGCGTGGTTGGCAAGCGCCAACTAACCGCGCAGTGGGTGAGGGCCACGCATCGCGGCCGGGTTGGCTGATCCCGCTGTTTGCTGTTCGGGGGCGACATGGCGGACGCTGGTGGATTCGGTCGCTGGTCGGACGGGAGGCGTGGGCGCGAATTGTGCGCCCGAAAACTCGGCCCGAATTCGGAAGTTGGGCCTTTTCGGGTTGGGACTATATATAGGCCCCCTCCTTCTCCTCTTTTGGGTTTTATTGAGCTGTTTCTCCTAGTGCACCCTTAAGAGAAGTTCTTCCTCTCCCTCTCCTCCACCCTTTGATGGATTCCCGAAATTTTTGGAGACCGCGGCATCGGCGTTTTCTACGACGCGACGCACTTCGACACTCCTTCGATTTTGGCTTCTACCGTCGCATTTAGTCCGCGGGGTCCCCTGGATCACCCCGATGGAGTTTTGGGCCAATTTTTTTGGCAGCGCGTTCACAAGAGTACGCTTTCGATTTCCGTGTTGATCACTTCACTCCGTTTCGAGTTTTTGGTGGTGTTCCCGAGGCACCTTTTGACCCCTTGTACTGCTGCGAGGTATAGGACAGTGGTGGAGTATTGTTGGGATTTCTCGGCCTACGAGCATCGGAACGGGACGTTTAAGGACTCGATCGACATCTACGCTTCGAGAGGAAAGCGACTGTATTTTTATCAAAATTTTTGGAGGTCATTTCGAAGGTGATGTTTAAGCTTCTTCGGGACTGATTTCCGCAGATTTGTGATTGTGGGGAGTTTCGGCTTACCGCGATGTTCTATTTGTATCTTGGCCTACAGGTGTCGGAACGAGGAGTATAAATACTCGATTTGCATCTACTCATCACGAGGATCGCAGTCGTGATTTTTTTGGATTTTTGGAGGACTGCACGAAGCTGAAAAATCCCATTTTCTGCGCTGGTTTGTAAGAACAGCAAATGCTGTTTGGGGTATTGATTATGGTGTTGGCTGTGATGTTGGTTTGAGCAGAGGCTTGTGCGACCGTGTACCAAGGGTGCAGTTTCGGCAGATTTTGATAGCGAGTGGCTTCACACTTCACCGACTTCGGCTTTGCCTGCGGAAAGCGATTCAGGTGTGTTGCTTCGTCTCCAGAACCGGTGGACGGTTCTCTAATTCTATCTCTTAGAATGCATGCATATTTAAGGTACAATATATGTGATTGAGGGGTAAGTTTAGTAAGGGTAATTGTATCAGGAATTGCAAGGTTTATATTCATGTTATGTATTATGAGAACTGGCAATAGTGGATATCCATGTTGATGGTTGATGTAAGCTTACCTAAAGGAATGTTACCCTCTGTGATTGATAGCATGCATGATTTAATGTACAACCAATAGGATTGAGATGTAAGCATGGGAAATGGCCTAGATCATGTGGATTGATGCTTACTTGATTATTGTACATGTTTTAGTGGATTTGAGATCTAACATATTGTAGATGGTTATGTTCATACTAGATGAGATAGAAATCATGCTTGATTCATTATCCTGATTAATCATTGGCCTATGTATGTGGGTTTGATATACTATAGTAGTGATATATTAGCATGCCATGTTAGCACATAGCCTTTTATGAGTTTTGATTATCCGAGGGGACAGGATGATATATCTATGTGCGAGTACTACTCTGATGATTTATGATAGATCCTGGATTATGGACAGGTGTAGTTGATTAGTGATTTTGGCATGTTGGTTATACCTATGTGGAGCCACTAGTTGATATACCCTTTCTTTTATCTCTCTTGAGGACACTTGCATGTCTGTATGGACATCTAGATAGGCCATCTTTTACTGCTACACTATCATATTGGGACTTGCCTTAGGAGAAACCATGATTGTGTCTTTTCTCCTTTTCTTTTAGACATGTGGTACATGTTGCTCGGGTTCGAGCAGGGGTTTGGGATAGTGTAGTCGAGACTTTGAGTCTGGGACAGGTTGGACTTGATTGTGGGTTGTGGGATGTTGCGGCAACCGCGGATATTGGACGGTTGACCGGATGTTTACTTGTGCATCAGATTGGGGATTGGGTTTTCATTAGTGGATGGGTTTTCCCACTTTGATCATAGTTGTGATCCAGCCCTGCTGTATTGAGATACGTGTGACATGGGTTCCAAGGGCTGCCTCTTTTCGGGACGAGACCTACGGGCGGCTGTGCTTGGAACCTGTTCTTGTTTGATTGGTGTGTAGGTGTCAGCTTCCTGGAATTCTCTTTTGGGTCGGTGAGTTCTTATGATATGCTCGATCGTGGTTTTGATTACAGCCTGCATGTGCTTCAGTTCTGGTTCTCGATGTGATGACCTGGATCTCTGCAGAGCTGTGGTAGAGTCATTGGTGACATCTGGGGAGCCTGTATTGTGTGTTGGAGGTGTTTGTGCACCAATTGGACACAAGTGGCGGACTTCGGGCTTACTGGATCACGTGGGTGATCAGTGGACTCCGTCAGATCTTTAGAAGTGGTTTCGCACGAAGCGGATATTAAAAATGGACTCAGCGCGAAGTTTGGACCAAGGAACACCTTTCCAGATGCCTTCGGTAAATTTTGGAGTTGGAATTTGGCAAAATGGACATCAAATTCGGATTCAGCGCGCGAAAACGGTCAAAATGGACTACCTACTTGATGTTTTGGACAACCGGTCGCTGTTCATGCCGGAACAGTGTTTCCGGCCGCCGGCGGGCAGCGGCAGCGGCGGCGGCGGCGGGCAGCGGCGGAGCAGCCGCGGGCAGCGCGGCGGGCAGAGGCGCGGGCCGCCCGGTCCACACGGCGGGCGTGCACCGGGGGCTGGACGCGTGGCGGCTCGGGAGTGGGCCGGTCCGCGGGGCGCGGTCTACGGAGAGCGCGGGGCGCACGGTGGACCGGGGTGGACACGTGGCGGCCGGTGGTTGGTGCGGTGTTGCGCGCTCGGTGCACCGAACGGGTGCGGGTGGCCTCGGGGCGCGTGCCCGGCAGGGTTGGCAGGCGGCGCTGGCAGGCGGCACGTGGGCGCTGACCGCGATTTCCCGCGCGTTGGGGGCGCCACGTGTCAATCCCCGGGGGTGGCCACGCGGCGCAGCGGGAGTGGTGGCTCCCGCTGTTGCCTGTTTTGTGGGCAACGTGGAGGCCCAGGAAGAATCCGGGCGTGAACAGTGTTGGGCCGGGCCCAACACTGTAGCAGCCCGGAAACTCCCTGCGCCCGAAACCTAGGATATGTTGGGTATTATTTGGATTGTTTCTTCCAGCATATAAATAGGCCGAGTTCAGCTGCTGTTAGCTCTTTTCCTGTTCCTCCTTTCACAGTGCCACCTTCACGAGATTTCTTCATCTCCCAGAGCCGGATCCATCTGCAGATTCTAGGATTTTTCTGCGGCACACATCCCGAGGTTACCATTTTTATGGCGCGGCACGACGCTCGTTCGTTTGTGATCTTCTTCGTCGCATTTTGGTGCGAGGACTCCCCCGGCTTACTCCGACCTCCGATTGAGGCGATTCTTGCGCCGTTGGACTCATGACAGGTAGGGCTTTGATCTTCGTGTTTTGAGCTCCTCCCCATTTCGAGTTTATCTTGGAGTTCCCCGAGCTTCCATTTGACCCTTTTTCTTGGGCGGAGTTTTGGACAGCACTGTGGTATTTCGGCCATATCTTTGCGTACAGGCATCGGATTGGGGTGATTCAAATGGCGTTTTGCATCTACACATCACGAGGAATATCCCCAAATTTTCTTGGAATTTTCTGAATATTTTTGAAGGTGAGAAATCTCTGTTTACAGGAATTAGTGCTACAGTTTTTTAGAGCAGTTTATTTCGGGGTGGTTCCCTTGTCGGATTTGTTTCTCAGTGTAGGAAACTCGGATTTGAGCGTGCAGGTACTCGTTTCGACGGGTTCGTCGCGAGGATCGTGAGAGTATTTTTCTTGGAATTTTCTGAGCATTTTTCGCAGGTGAAAATAGGGAAACTGTGGACTGTTGTGTTTGGGACAGATTTTGTGTGAGCATTGTATGTTAATTATGTATGTTCTTTTGGGAATTTTGTACAGTGATCGTGGCGGCTTATCGGTTTGGGCGAGAGCACTACTTGGACTTGGAATTAGCGATCGAGGTGGGTGGTTGTTGTTTACCTCTATTTTGACAAGCTCACTAGGAATATTAGAGTGATCCCTTTATTTGGACATGCATGCTTAAGTAATATAAAATGGTGAGCCTATCATATGGAAAATACGATTGTGGATATCTGATAGTGGTTGGGACTTATACATGTTTGTATGGATAGAATGTTAGCGTGTAATCTTGCATGTGGAATGAAATATTTATTTTGGACTATATGATTATCCTGTTAGTGGTTGGTACTATTCGAGGATTTTATGACATGCATAGGTGGATAGTGATGCTTTATTATGGAACATGGATTATAGACATGTGTGGTTGGATAATGTTTTAGCATGATGGTTATATCTATGCGGAGCTATTAATTGTTGCACATGTGGAACCAATATTGGACACCTTTTCCTTTATTTCCTTGAGAACACTTGCATGCTAGTTTGGACATCTAGGTAGGCCATCTTTTATCGCTACATTTTCATGCTGGAACTTGACTTAGGAGAAACCTTGTTTGCTTCTTTCTCCTTTTCGTTAGTCAGGTGGGTTTTGTTGCTCGGGTTTGAGCAGGGGTTTGGGATAGTGTAGCCGGGGCCTGGATTATGGATCATGGGTTTTGGCGGCGACCGCGGATATTAGGCGGTTGACCGGATGTCGGTTATAGGACATCGGTGATAGGGCATGATTATGGACTAGAGGGTTTTGTGGCAACCGCGGATAGTAGGCGGTTGACCAGATGTCGGATGTGGGACATGATTGTGATTGTGGGTTATTCCGGCGACCGCGGATATTGGGCGGTTGACCGGAGGTCAGTTGTTAGACCTGGTCGTGGATTGTGGGGTATTGCGGCAATCGTGGATATTGGGCGATTGACCGGATGGTTACTCTTGCATCTGATTGGGAATCAGTTTTCTTTTAGTGGAGGGTTGTGTTCCACTGGGGCTTTATAGTTGTGATCCAATCCTGCTTTTATCACACCGGCGCGGTTATTGCCCGGTGATACTTTTATCACACCGGCGCGGTTATTGCCCGGTGATGCTTTCCTCGTGTGGGTCGCTCCCCTCGAGATCCCCTCCGGAGGCCGGGGCCAGACAGTTATGGACAGATTTGCTATCACATCGGCGCGGCTTATTGGCTCGATGATGAGGGCGGCAGCAGGAATTTTGCTATCACATCGGCGCGGCTTACTTGCCCGATGATGAGGGCGGTACAGATTGGGTTCATCTGGGACGGTTGGTTATTGTTGCTTACGGTTATTCCAGTCTAGGACTGTATTTTAGAGGCATAGTAGTGGTAGATTTCCCTTTTTCAGCGGTTTCATTTCTTACCACTCTTCTTTCCTTTTTGCCTCTGGTAGACCTAATGGGTGTGTCAGAGTTTGAGGTTTTACCCACTAGGGGAGGCTACTGGTTTACTAGTAGTTCTCACCCCCATTCTTCTTTCCTCTTTTTCTTCTTCCTTGTTTTGCAGTGTCTTCTGCGGGTGCTGCTGGGCTTTCAGCGGCGGGTCGAGGAGAGAGGACGGCGGAGTAGATAGATCTCGAGGCAGGATGAGCGTGTTAGCTGGACTGTTGGTGTACCCAGGTTTCCTCAGACGGTTGTACTTTTACATTTGGGACTGGCTTTTGCCAGCAGGTTGTATTTATTTTGGTGAGCTGGGAGAGACTGATGTATCATTTATACAGATGTATTGTATTTTATTTCCAGCTTCAGTCTGAGATGTATTAGATTTTAGTTCAGCTCTGTTTTTATTGCTCTTTTATTATTATCTCTTATCTGAGCAGGTTTGGCGCTTCGTGTACGCGAGAAATACCGTGTGCACGGCGGATCTGTAGACGGGCCCGGGTTCCGGTTTACACCCGGGGCGTGACAGATTAGGTGGTATCAGAGCTTAGGGATAGGTCATTTGGGACTTAGGAAACCCTAGGCTTTTCGGCGGACCCTAGGATGTTAGTGCGTGAGAGACCCGACATTTTGCGAAAGTCGGTGATTTATTTGTTTGACTCTTCCTGTGAGTGAAGAGGGATCGACATATCCTATTTTTGTGGGACCGTTATGTTGGCTGCAGACAACATAAAGTTACAAAAATAGAGTGATGTCTTTGACTTTCGCTAGATTGGGTCGAGTGTTTGGGGTGTGCTGATTTGCGGTTTTGTCGTGGTGAGCGGTGTCTCCCCGACGTTGGGCCCTGACCCGGGTGCACCTTGGTGCGGCAGTTGGGTCTGAGCTGGTTGTTTCGGGCCGGATACCCAGATTGGAGTCTGAGAGCTCCGGACCCGAAGGGTAGGTGTGTTGGAGGCAGATCAGCGGAGCGGTGACACAGTTGTCGGATCAGCGCGGTGACACAGTTGTCGGATCAGCGCAGTGGCACAGTTGTCGGATCAGCGCAGTGGCACAGTTGTCGGACGAGTGACACAGTTGTCGGAGCAGCACAGTGACACAGTTGTCGGAGCAGCGCAGTGACACAGTTGTCGGAGCAGCGCAGTGGCACAGTTGTCGGAGTAGCGAGTAGCCCCCTCCGTGCCGACGTTTAGTGTTGGGGCACCGAGGTAGGGTGGACAGTTCACAGCGGGTAAGCTGTGGGATTGCTTTGATCAAGTGAGCCAGTTTTGGCGGATGAGTCACCCCGATTCGTGGGATTGAGTATGGAGCCCTTGGAGGCAGGGTCTTGTTCGGTGGGGGATAGAGAGTACTTGGAGGCCTTTTATGGCAAGAATTAACGCAGTTGCTGAACTGCACGCTCCATGTGTAGAGGGACGGGGCGCATAGGATATGAGTGTCTGAAAGTGGATTGCGCCAGGATACCTTTTAATTCGTTGGGTCCCTCCAGTACGGATTAGGGACGCCTCATTGGAGTAGGCGCCGGGTGTGGAGCGTGGTATTGTAGTTCCTTTGGGTTGGGATCTACCGCCTGAGGCGAGTTCTGATTGAGGCGCTTGGCGCCAGGTGATGGAGGATAGATCAGTCGGTGGAGGCATTCCCGATTTCTTTTCCAGGATAGTGGATTTCTGAAACTGTCGGAGCACATATGTTACAGCGGTCGGTGTGGTGGTACTTGTTGGGCTGGCGGGTTCAGTTTTCTTTCGCGGCGGTTGATTATGCCGCAAGGACAGTTTTCTTGGGGAGCTAGGCCCGGAGGTGTTGATGCCGGAGAGTCGGGGAATTGCTTCTACATCCCGACGGTTTAGAGATTAGAGAGCAGAGTCTACGTGATCAGTTAGGGGACTTATATTGGATACCTTGGGAGTACAGAGGTAAGGGGATCAAGCTTTTGTGTTGATGGACTTGTGGTTGGATTATCTGAGACCCTGGGAGGAGCGGATGCTTGTACCGATGCAGACTACTTGGTAGCTCGAGCGGTTAGCCCAGCTGTACTTGGATGAGGTGGTGCGGTTTTTCTGGAATGCCCGCCTCTATTTTGTTCTAGTTAGAGACCCGAGGGTTGTATCGCGTCTCTGGATGAGGTATTAGACAGCCTTGGGAGCTTGAGTGGTGGATGATTGGATATTTACCCCCTCTATTTGGTTGAGATTCCGGATTGAGGAATAACTTTAGTTTCGAGGACGAAACTTTCTTTTAGTGGGGGAGGATGTGATGACCTGGATCTCTGCAGAGCTGTGGTAGAGTCATTGGTGACATCTGGGGAGCCTGTACTGTGTGTTGGAGGTGTTTGTGCACCAATTGGACACAAGTGGCGGACTTCGGGCTTACTGGATCACGTGGGTGATCAGTGGACTCCGTCGGATCTTTAGAAGTGGTTTCGCGCGAAGCGGATATTAAAAATGGAGTCAGCGCGAAGTTTGGACCAAGGAACACCTTTCCGGATGCCTTCGGTAAATTTTGGAGTTGGAATTTGGCAAAATGGACATCAAATTCGGATTCAGCGCGCGAAAACGGTCAAAATGGACTACCTACTTGATGTTTTGGACAACCGGTCACTGTTCATGCCGGAACAGTGTTTCCGGCCGCCGGCGGGCAGCGGCGGCGGCGGGGGGCGGGGGGCAGCGGCGGAGCAGCCGCGGGCAGCGCGGCGGGCAGAGGCGCGGGCCGCCCTGTCCACGCGGCGGGCGTGCACCGGGGGCTGGACGCGTGGCGGCTCGGGAGTGGGCAGGTCCGCGGGGCGCGGTCTACGGAGAGCGCGGGGCGCACGGTGGACCGGGGTGGACACGTGGCGACCGGTGGTTGGTGCGGTGTTGCGCGCTCGGTGCACCGAACGGGTGCGGGTGGCCTCGGGGCGCGTGCCCGGCAGGGTTGGCAGGCGGCGCTGGCAGGCGGCACGTGGGCGCTGACCGCGGTTTCCCGCGCGTTAGGGGCGCCACGTGTCGATCCCCGGGGGTGGCCACGCGGCGCAGCGGGAGTGGTGGCTCCCGCTATTGCCTGTTTTGTGGGCAACGTGGAGGCCCAGGAAGAATCCGGGCGTGAACAGTGTTGGGCCGGGCCCAACACTGTAGCAGCCCGGAAACTCCCTGCGCCCGAAACCTAGGATATGTTGGGTATTATTTGGATTGTTTCTTCCAGTATATAAATAGGCCGAGTTCAGCTGCTGTTAGCTCTTTCCCTGTTCCTCCTTTCACAGTGCCACCTTCACGAGATTTCTTCATCTCCCAGAGCCGGATCCATCTGCAGATTCCAGGATTTTTCTGCGGCACACATCCCGAGATTACCATTTTTACGGCGCGGCACGACGCTCGTTCGCTTGTGATCTTCTTCGTCGCATTTTGGTACGAGGACTCCCCCGGCTTACTCCGACCTCCGATTGAGGCGATTCTTGCGCCGTTGGACTCACGACAGGTAGGGCTTTGATCTTATTGTTTTGAGCTCCTCCTCATTTCGAGTTTATCTTGGAGTTCCCCGAGCTTCCATTTGACCCTTTTTCTTGGGCGGAGTTTTGGACAGCACTGTGGTATTTAGGCCATATCTTTGCGTACAGGCATCGGATTGGGGTGATTCAAAAGGCGTTTTGCATCTACACATCACGAGGAATATCCCCAAATTTTCTTGGAATTTTCTGAATATTTTTCGAAGGTGAGAAATCTCTATTTACAGGAATTAGTGCTACAGTTTTTTAGAGCAGTTTATTTCGGGGTGGTTCCCTTGTCGGATTTGTTTCTCAGTGTAGGAAACTCGGATTTGAGCGTGCAGGTACTCGTTTCGACGGGTTCGTCGCGAGGATCGTGAGAGTATTTTTCTTGGAATTTTCCGAGCATTTTTCGCAGGTGAAAACAGGGAAACTGTGGACTGTTGTGTTTGGGACAGATTTTGTGTGAGCATTGTATGTTAATTATGTATGTTCTTTTGGAAATTTTGTACAGTGATCGCGACGGCTTATCGGTTTGGGCGAGAGCACTACTTGGACTTGGAATTAGCGATCGAGGTGGGTGGTTGTTGTTTACCTCTATTTTGACATGCTCACTAGGAATATTAGAGTGATCCCTTTATTTGGACATGCATTCTTAAGTAATATAAAATGGTGAGCCTATCATATGGAAAATACTATTGTGGATATCTGATAGTGGTTGGGAGTTATACATGTTTGTATGGATAGAATGTTAGCGTGTAACCTTGCATGTGGAATGGAATATTTATTTTGGACTATATGATTATCCTGTTAGTGGTTGGTACTATTCGAGGATTTTATGACATGCATAGGTGGATAGTGATGCTTTATTATGGAACATGGATTATAGACATGTGTGGTTGGATAATGTTTTAGCATGATGGTTATATCTATGCGGAGCTATTAATTGTTGCACATGTGGAACCAATATTGGACACATTTTCCTTTATTTTCTTGAGAACACTTGCATGCTGGTTTGGACATCTAGGTAGGCCATCTTTTATCGCTACACTTTCATGCTGGAACTTGACTTAGGAGAAACCTTGTTTGCTTCTTTCTCCTTTTCGTTAGTCAGGTGGGTTTTGTTGCTCGGGTTTGAGCAGGGGTTTGGGATAGTGTAGCCGGGGCCTGGATTATGGATCATGGGTTTTGGCGGCGACCGCGGATATTAGGCGGTTGACCGGATGTCGGTTATAGGACATTGGTGATAGGGCATGATTATGGACTAGAGGGTTTTGTGGCAACCGCGGATAGTAGGCGGTTGACCAGATGTCGGATGTGGGACATGATTGTGATTATGGGTTATTCCGGCGACCGCGGATATTGGGCGGTTGACCGGAGGTCGGTTGTTAGACCTGGTCGTGGATTGTGGGGTATTGCGGCAATCGCGGATATTGGGCGATTGACCGGATGGTTACTCTTGCATCTGATTGGGAATCAGTTTTCTTTTAGTGGAGGGTTGTGTTCCACTGGGGCTTTATAGTTGTGATCCAATCCTGCTTTTATCACACCGGCGCGGTTATTGCCCGGTGATACTTTTATCACACCGGCGCGGTTATTGCCCGGTGATGCTTTCCTCGTGTGGGCCGCTTCCCTCGAGATCCCCTCCGGAGGCCGGGGCCAGACAGTTATGGACAGATTTGCTATCACATCGGCGCGGCTTATTGGCCCGTTGATGAGGGCGGCAGCAGGAATTTTGCTATCACATCGGCGCGGCTTACTTGCCCGATGATAAGGGCGGTACAGATTGGGTTCATCTGGGACGGTTGGTTATTGTTGCTTACGGTTATTCCAGTCTAGGACTGTATTTTAGAGGCATAGTAGTGGTAGATTTCCCTTTTTCAGCGGTTTCATTTCTTACCACTCTTCTTTCCTTTTTGCCTCTGGTAGACCTAGTGGGTGTGTCAGAGTTTGAGGTTTTACCCACTAGGGGAGGCTACTGGTTTACTAGTAGTTCTCACCCCCATTCTTCTTTCCTCTTTTTCTTCTTCCTTGTTTTGCAGTGTCTTCTGCGGGTGCTGCTGGGCTTTCAGCGGCGGGTCGAGGAGAGAGGACGGCGAAGTAGATAGATCTCGAGGCAGGATGAGCGTATTAGCTGGACTGTTGGTGTACCCAGGTTTCCTTAGACGGTTGTACTTTTACATTTGGGACTGGCTTTTGCCAGCAAGTTATATTTATTTTGGTGAGCTGGGAGAGACTGATGTATCATTTATACAGATGTATTGTATTTTATTTCCAGCTTCAGTCTGAGATGTATTAGATTTTAGTTCAGCTCTGTTTTTATTGCTCTTTTATTATTATCTCTTATCTGAGCAGGTTTGGCGCTTCGTGTACGCGGGAAATACCGTGTGCACGGCGGATCTGTAGACGGGCCCGGGTTCCGGTTTACACCCGGGGCGTGACACTCGATCTCTGCTCTGTTCTTTTCCTCAGTGGGGTCGTTCCCCCTGAGTGCCGCTCTGGATGCGATGGTATATTGGTTCATGGTACGCCTTACGTAAATCCTGCCCATGCGTGGGAGGTGGTTGTAGGTGAGCGTTTATTAGTCCGTTGGGACGCCTACGTAATTCCTGCCCAATGCTTGGGAGGTGGTTGTAGGTTAGCGCAGGCTTGACTGGTCCTTTTTGACAGTCATTACGATTGGGTTGATGTGGGCACCTCGGGTTAGAGTGGTTGCATATCTCTTCATCGGTATCACCCATTGAGCATTTAGATAGAGGCATGGTAGCTATAGAGTATCTCCAGCTTTTCTTATTCAGTTTTTATTGCATCGTTATCTTATGCCTCTAGTAGACTTAGTGGGCAGACCGTCGGGCTTGGTGGCGGTACTCACTGAGAACTACGTGTTGGTGTAGTTCTCACACTTGTTGGGGGTGCTCCCCCCCCCCTCTTTTCCTTCCTCTCCTTTGTTTTGCAGAGTCTTCTGCGGGAGTTGCTGTTTCAGCTGTTGTTGTTCGAGGCGAGAGAGTCGCGAGCTAGATCCCTACCTGTCTTTGGAGAGTAGCTGTACCCCCTCATTGGAGATCTTTAGTACAGTCAGTGGATAGTTTATTTTTACATTTGAAAGACTGTTGTATTGTGAGGATTTGATTTGTAATGAGAGCCTGTACACTAATGTATTATTTTAGTTTACCTCCCGGTTTGAGTTCTTGGATGATGTATCAGAGGATTTTGTATGATGTTCTTTTTGGGAGATGGATATTGTATCATTATTTCCAGTTGTACAGTGGATGGATTCGAGTTTTTATTAGCAGTTTACTTTATAGCTCTGATATCTGTTTAGCTGTAGTTTTATCTTTGCAGGTTGGACGCTTCGCCTATGCGGGACTTTCCGTATAGGTGGCGGATCTGTTGGCGAGCCCGGATCGCAGTTTCGACCCCGGGGCGTGACAATGCCTCCCCGACGCAGATTACTAACGTGTTCACAACCTCCATCTTCCGATGAGTCTGAGAGGGAGGAGTCAGGGTAGGAATAGCAGAGAGAGGTTTAGGAGTTACAGGCCCAGACAACACAGTTGTCGAAGGCTATCCGACGCCAGGAGGAGGCAGCCAGGCGCCAGGAGGAGGCCATGGAACGTCTGGTGCGCCTGTTGGAGCAGAGGGCACAACAAGTTGCAGCACCGCCTGAGCGTTCTCCAGCACATTCTTCCCCTGTAGTGGCACCCCCAACTGTAACAGTGGCACCGGCAGCCCCTACTGTACCGATTACCAGTGGACAGATATCCAGGCACGATGGGCCGCTGTCGCCGAAGGAGCAAAGGGAGCTTGTGGACCGTTTGATGAGGTTCAAATAGTTCGACCCACCCCATTTTTCTGGTCGGAGTTTGGAGCCGTATGAGGCGGAGTCTTGGGTCACGACTATGGAGCGACTATTTGAGAGCCTCTTCATAGACGAGAGGTTTAAGGTACACTTGGCGACGAACTTTCTGGAGAATGACGTCGAGACCTGGTGGCGTCAAGTGCGACCTGTTGGTCCGCCAGGGACCTAGCTACTTACTTGGGCAGAGTTCTGCAGTCTTCTTCTTGGAGCTTTCTTCCACGAGAGTGTCAGACAGAAGCTGGAAGAGGATCTAAAGAACCTTCAGCAGGGAGGCTGCTCTGTGCAGGAGTATATCCAGGATTTCAATCGGCTACTGAACAGCATACCACATGCGGCCAGGGATGAGGCGCATAGGATTTATATGTTCGAGCGGAGATTGCACCGAGATATCTATCAGTTTGTTCGGTCACGCAGACTACAAACTTTAGACGCCTCGATGGAGCAGGCCCTTTATGTGGAGCGAGGGAATGTGGTTATGACCGAGAGGAACACAGCCCTAGGTGGGAGTTCAGGCGTGAAACGCCCAGCGGCTAATGACGGGGGATAGGAGAGTAGGCAGGAGCCTCCGAGACCTCCACGATTGCATCCTGAGGGTCATGGGTTCCAGAGGTACCAGAGACCTGGTGGACCCCAGCAGCCATAGCAGTACCCGCAGCAGCAGCAGTATTCGCAGCAGCAGTATTCACGGCAGCAGCGAGTGGGCCTCATTCACCGCCGCAGTGTGATCGGAGACAGGGACGGTGCTTCCTATGCGGAGAGTAAGGATATTTCAGAGCAGCATACCCTCGATCAATTTTGTCAGTGCGACCTATCGCTAGAGCTCCCCGCTTGCCTGTTCAGGAAGCGGAAGCCCCTCCAATTTACCGCCAGACAGATAGGGCTACGACATCGAGATTGACGGAGTGGCAACCTTCAGCACCAAGTGGGCGGGTTTACGCAGCCAAGGTCGAGGACACCCCGACAGCGGATCGTGTCGTTGTAGGTATGATTTTACTTCCAGTTGGTTGAACTAAAGCATTTTGGTACCGCCGTATTTCATGCATGTGTTAGTAGAGCTTGTACATCTCTGCATGGATAAGAGATAGGGTTATTGCTACATGTATTAGTGGTTCTGTAGTAACCACGTGTAAAAAGGGTTTTTTTAGATTTTAGTATTTTTCCGCATCCCTTTTAGGGGTCCGGAGGGTGGGCAAATAATTCTTGGTTCCCGAGCAGACCGTCGGGGCTCGCGGGTATTTTTAGGCAATAAAGCTCGCGAAACGGAGAACGATGGCGCGATCGGATTCGAATTCCGACCCCGGGATCTCCCAGAATAAATTTCGGAAGGTTACCAGCGATTGCGGGTGAATCAAAACGCGTGCGGGCGATCGGCACGCTTTTCGAGGTAAACCAGCGGTCCCGGGTGCATCAAAAAGCGTGCGGGAGATCGGCATGCTTTTCGTGGTAAGTGGACCCTGATCCGCACCCGATCGCTAAGTTTCGAATTTGGGAGTTTAGGGTTCAATCCAACCCCCCATTCACACCCGTACGATCAATTTATATTTTTGGTTGGGGGCGTAGGGTTTTTCCCCACTTCTCATTTCCTATGCGTAGTTTCCATCCGAGCGCGTGCGAGGAACCCAAACCCTAGCTTCTCCCCTCCATCGGTTGGCGTGAAGAACCGAGGTGACGAGACGGGGAGAAGGAAGGACGATCCTGCGGAATCCGGCGAACAAGAACGGGACGATCCTCCTCCTTCCTCCCTTACCGGCGAAAACGAGGTGAGCGGTTCGGGTCTTTCCGTTCCTTTTCGGTATGAGGTTTTCCTTTTCGTCGGTGTCGCGGGCGATACGAATTGTTGAACGGGAGGCCGCCGCCGCCGTTGTTAAACGGGAGGCTGCCGCCGCCGTTATCGTGTCCACGGGGTCATCGCCGCAGTCACCGGGGTCGCGGGGTCGCGACCGGAGCCGCGGAGGGGCGAAAAGGGGCATCACTGTTCACCTGGTACGGCCAGATCGCCGCGCGGTCCACGGGACCCGGCGTGCACCCGGCGCACGGCTCCCGGGCCCAGGGGCGCGGACCCGGCGCACGAATGCGTGCGCCAGGCTGCGCGGTCCACGGGACCCAGCGTGCACCCGGCGCACGGCTCCCGGGCCCAGGGGCGCGGACCCGGCGCACGAATGCGTGCGCCAGGCCGCGCGGTCCACCGCTGCGGCGTGCACCCGGTGCACGCCCCGTAGCCCAAACCGCGTGGACCCGGCGCGCGCTTCGGCTCGTGCGCTGCCCGGCCCATGCCGCATCGGTCTACCGCTGCGGCGTGCGCCTGTTCTGCGCCGCTGCCGCCTGCTGTCGTGGACCCGGTCCACGCCTGGATCCGTGCACCTGTCTTCAGAAAAGGGTCCAGAAGCTCCGTTTTTATCCTGTTTCACCCCGTTTTTAAGTGTTTTTAACCATGACGATGTTTTTTAACAAATAATTCTTATTGTAGTTGTTCGGGCACACGGCGAGGGTATTTTTAGTTGGAGCTTCCGCACGTCTTCTCCTTCGTGTTTGAGGTGGGTTTTATTTGGAGACTTAGCATGGCATTTCCGACACTTGTGATTAACTCTTTTTGTACGGTTAACTGCGATATTATGGACGGTCATTATGGTTCGTGTTATATGAGTTTATGTGGTTGATCGTCATTATGGTTCTCGTTATTTGATTTTATGTGGTTGATAGTCTCTATGATCCTCGCTACTTGATTATGTACGGTATTCTTGGTTACTATGCTCGAGGCTGCAGCACGCGCACCCGCGGTTTGGCCACCGCAAAGGGTGCGTTTTTCCGGAAAAGTGGTCTATGACCCGTGTAAACCCACGAGGTGACGTAGTGGGGCCCCCGTAGTTGTGGGGTTTTGAGGCGCCAAGGTGCGAGCGGTGCGACCCGTCGATGTAGATACTCGACGTGGTCAGGTGTTACAGGTGTTCGTGGCTCTTTGTGAGCGGTGCGACCCGTCGACGTAGATGCTCGACGTGGTCTGGTTTTACAGGTGTTCGTGTTTCTTTTCCCTCTTGAGAGGGTGGTTGCTCCGGATTGTCTGACGGTTGGCTTTACCACTTTTTCCTGCTTTATTATTGGTATTATCGTGTCGCTGACTTCCCACTCCGTGACAGGTTCCTTTAGGGGTGAGAGCTAGGCGACGGTGAGGCCGAGTCAAGAGCTTTCGCGTCCTATGAGATCCCAGACTGTATTTCTCCTTTTCTGTCGCATTTCATTTACTAATCGTAGACTATTGTGTGGTTCTCGATACCCTCGTGGGGTCGGTGTGGATGTTGGTACTCTACTCTTTGATTATGTGGATGTTTGAGTTCTTATCTCTGTTCGTCCATTTTTCAAAAGGAAAGAAAGAAAAAAAAAGGGAAAAGAAAAAAGGAATTGCGAAAATCGTTTTCAAAACTTGGATGTCGTGTGGGCACCGTTTTCAAAACCTTGTGGATTTATGGATTTTAGAAAACGGATTTCAAAACCTGGGTGTCGTGTGGGCACTGTTTTAAAAACTCTGTGAATTTATGATTTTCGAACTGTTTTAGAAATCTGGGTGCCGGGTGGGCACCGCTTTTAAAATTGTGGATTTATCCTTTCAACTTGGTCGGCTTTGAGAATGGTTCTGTTTTGTAAGTATTGTGAACTGTTGTGATTGAATAAACTACTATGTTTGCATGTTGTATTAGCCGCGACGCCGTGCATATACAGAGGAGACTCTGTCCGTTTACAGGGTGATTCTGTGTATGCGGCGGGTCTGGGCACGCACCGGGGAGGAAGGAATTTAAAAAAAAAAAAAAAAAAACTGATACGCAAAACAAATCCTTTTTAAACTATTGATTGTTTCCGCTGATTGAAACCCCCGGGGCGTGACAGATTAAGATGGTATCAGAGATTTATTCTTCAATCACAACAGGCAGTACCGACATCCACGGGGATACCTCACTTGGCTACAAGTGAATGGAATGGATAGGGCATCGGAGAGTAGAACGCGAGTGATCGAGGGGGGGGGGGGGGGGGGGGGGGGAAAGAGTCTAAGTCCTTTTCTCTCGATAGGTGGTGGTTGCTTCTCGCGAAGTCTAGAGCTAACTTTTGTTGTATGTGTGTACAGACAATGGTCCGAACTGGATCGTCGGCCGAGGACACGGGGGCAGATGCGGCGGCATCGACGGCCGCGGAGAACCAGCTCCTGCGGCAACAACTGCGAGAGATGGCAGGGCAGCTGGCGACCCTCACAGATCATGTGCGTGAGTTGACGCAACAGCAACCGGCCGCGACAGTGACGATCGCTCCGGCCCCTCCGCATGGGCCAACCGCGCCGGCTACGGGACCGCATGTGGCGGGGGCCTGGGCAGGAGCGGCCCCTCCACCAGCTGCAGCAGCCGGGATACCATCAGCCCAGACCGCGACGCCTGCAGCAACAGCACCTGCGACGGCGACTACGGGACCGGCGACGGGGACCCTCGGCGGGGGTATCCTGGGAGAGACCGTGGTGACACCTTCCCCTACCGTGGCCGTCGCCGCCACGAGGGAGGGGCCTGTTCCGCTGACTGAGAGGGACCAAGTGCGAGCCAACCTGGCCGACTTTAAGAAATATGATCTACCCACGTTCGAAGGGGAGACGACCGATCCCTGGGTTGTCGAGAAGTGGGTGGGATCGATGGAAAAATTATTTGAGGACTTGCTCATGGAGGATTGCGAGCGGGTTCCCCTGGTGGTCCACTTCCTAGAGGGGAACGCCCGCTTATGGTGGAAGACGGTACGCCCTGATCCCACAAAGGGCACCACGCTCCTATCGTGGACGACGTTCAAACACGAGCTGTTCGGGGCTTTCTTCACCAACAACGTCAAAAAGAAACTGGAGGACGACTTGAACCACATCCAGCAGGGGAGCAGAACAGTTATGGAGTATCAACGCGAGTTCGTGAGACTGGCCAACTGCGTCCCATTCGTCATAAGGGACGAGTCCCACAAGGCGCAACTTTTCGTGGATGGCTTGCGAAGCGACATATTCCAGGTGGTACAAGAAGCCGACTTACACACTTTTCAGAAAGTGGTCGACAGGGCCACTATAGTGGAGCGCGGGTTCGCTGTTACGCGCGCCATAAGGGAGACCCCGGCTCAGTACGAGGACAAGAGGCGACCGCAACGGTACTTGGGGGGAGGCTCTTCTAGCGGGAACCGACCCCCCAAACGGTGGAGAACACAGACGGGATCTCGGGGCGCACCTGTAGGAGGACCGAGGCCGGGGGATGGGCCTTGTGTGATATGCGGGGGGGCGCACCGAGTGTTAGATTGCCCCCAAAGAAATAATCATTGCTACCGCTGCGGCAAACAGGGGCACTTTCGCCGCAACTGCCCCTTAACCTTGGGAACGGCTTCCTCAGCAGCTTCTGCACCTTCGCCACAACTGTCTGGACGGGGAAAAGCTCCTATGGGGTCGACTTCTAGACCCCCTGCACCACGGCGAGAGGGGGAAAGACAACCTCAGGCTGGCGGGAGAGTTTACTCGATGAACCGCCAAGAGACAGACCTGCTGGAGGATGTACTTGCAGGTATTACTTCTGTTTCAAATTCCCGTGCTAGAACTCATTTTGATACCGGAGCAACACACTCTTTCATTTCTCGTGACTTCGTGTTTGTGCATGGTCTTGGGGAGATACCTCCCCAAAGTCGAATGACGGTCCAAACGGCGGGTGGGGCATTGGAGGCGGTCAGTTTTGTGGCCGCCTGCCCGATTAAGCTAGGGCGACTGGCTTGCCCTTGGGATTTGGTGGTAATTCCCCTGAAGGAGTACGACGCAGTGTTGGGCATGGACTGGCTCTCGAGGTACCAGGCACTTATTGACTGTGATAAGCGGCAGGTGCGACTACAAGAACCGGGTTTCCCTGAGCACGTGTATCTGGCGTGCAAGAGCACCTCCTTCCCAGTGGTCATCTCAGCAGCAAGGGCCAGAAGACTAGTAGAGGGTGGGTGTGTGGCCTACTTGGCGTCTGTGGATCTAGTCACCCGACCCCCGGCGACACTATCTGACATCCCAGTAGTGAGGGACTTTCCCGATGTTTTCCCGACGGAATTGCCCGGGATGCCCCCTGAACGGGAGGTGGTGTTCCCTATCGAACTCCTACCGGGCACGCAGCCTATTACGATGGCGCCTTACCGAATGGCCTTCGCGGAGTTGAAGGAGCTTAAGGCGCAACTGGAGGACCTCTTGGACAAAGGGTTTATCAGGCCGAGTGTGTCGCCCTGGGGCGCACCGGTACTCTTTGTGAGGAAGAAAGACGGAAGCCTGCGTCTCTGCATCGACTACAGAGGGATAAACAAGGTTACAGTGAAGAACAAGTACCCCCTGCCCAGAATCGACGACCTCTTCGACCAACTACGGGGAGCGACGGTCTTTTCAAAGATTGACCTGCAATCGGGTTACCACCAGCTCCGGGTTCGGAACGAAGACATTCCAAAAACCGCCTTCCGGACCCGGTACGGCCACTACGAGTTCACAGTTATGCCGTTCGGGCTTACGAACGCCCCCGCGGTATTCATGGATATGATGAACAGAATCTTCCGGCCCTTTCTAGACCATTTCGTAGTGGTCTTCATCAACGACATCCTGATCTATTCACCCACCGACGAGGAGCACGAGGACCATTTGCGAACGATTCTCCAGACTCTCAGGGATCAGAAGCTGTTCGCTAAGCTCAAGAAATGTGAATTCTGGCTTCGCGAAGTGGGATTTCTAGGGCACGTGATCTCGGCGGAGGGAATCGCCGTGGACCCCAAGAAGGTGGAATCGGTGATCGACTGGCAGCCGCCGACTACGGTGACAGAGATTTGCAGTTTCCTGGGCCTGGCAGGATACTACAGACGTTTCGTCGAGGGTTTCTCGAAGATTGCTGCCCCTTTAAACCGGTTGACCAGGAAAGGGGAGAAGTTTTTATGGACGGCTAAATGCCAGGAGAGCTTCGAAGAACTCAAAAGAAGGCTCACCAGGGCACCAATACTTGTACTACCAGCACCCGGAGAGGACTATGAAGTGTACTGCGACGCATCAAGGATCGGCCTTGGGGGTATACTGATGCAACAAGGGAAAGTAATAGCCTATGCTTCCAGGCAACTGAAGGATTACGAAAAGAACTACCCGATACATGATTTGGAGCTGGCTGTAGTGGTCTTCGTTCTAAAGTTATGGAGACACTACCTCTTTGGTGTCCACTGTAACGTCTTCTCGGACCATCAAAGTCTTAAGTACCTGTTCACCCAAAAGGAATTAAATTTGCGGCAGAGGCGGTGGCTAGAGTTGCTGAAGGATTACGATCTAACAATTCAATACCACCCCGGGAAGGCAAACGTGGTGGCAGACGCTTTGAGCAGGAAGGGGCAACTAGAAGGGGTGTCTGGAGGCGCGATAATTGAGCAGAGCAGCTTGATCGCAGAGTTCGCACGACTGAAGTTGGAGGTGGTACCAGCGGGCACGGTTGCGCAACTTTTAGCCTTGGTTGTCAAGCCAACGCTGTTCGAGAAGATCCGGGAAGGACAACAGACCGACTGTCACTTACAGCTCGTACGAGACAAGATCTCCCCGGACCAAGAGAACGATTTTTCAGTGGAGGGCGACGGCACCCTACGGTTCCGCGGGCGGATTTGCGTGCCGGATTCGTCGGAGTTGAAGGAGGAAATTCTGGCAGAGGCACACCGCGCCCCTTATGCGGGGCATCCAGGGGGCACGAAGATGTACAGGGACCTCAAGCAGACCTTCTGGTGGCCTAAGCTGAAGGGGGATGTGACACGACATGTAGCTCATTGCCTGGTATGTCAACAGATAAAGGCTGAGCATCAGCGACCAACAGGAAAGTTACAGCCTTTACCGGTGCCAGAGTGGAAGTGGGATCAGATCACCATCGATTTTGTCACTGGGTTTCCACGTTCGCAGCAGGGGCACGACACGATTTGGGTCATAGTGGACCGGTTAACCAAGTCAGCACACTTCCTGCCCATTCATACAACCTGGACCCGAGAGCGGTTAGCTCAAGTCTACATCAGCGAGATCGTGAGACTGCATGGAGTGCCGGCATCGATCACCTCGGATAGAGACACGCGCTTTGTCTCGAAGTTTTGGCAGAGTCTACAGCGGGCCTTGGGGACCAAACTACAGTTCAGCACAGCCTTCCACCCCCAGACGGACGGACAGTCGGAGCGAGTGATTCAGACTCTCGAGGACCTGCTTCGCACCTGTGTACTTGACTGGGGGGTCGGTTGGTCACGCTACCTACCCCTCGTGGAATTCGCCTCAACAATAGCTACCAGGCCAGCATCCAGATGGCACCCTACGAAGCCTTATATGGGAGGCGCTGCCGATCCCCGATCTGTTGGGACGACTTGGGAGAACGGAAGTTCTTGGGACCCGAGTTAGTGGAAGAAACTGAAGAGAAGGTACGCCTCATCAGACAGCGCTTACTAACCACCCAGAGTCGACAGAAGAGCTACGCAGACCAGAGGCGCCCCGACTTGGAATTCCAAGTGGGAGAGCACGTGTTTTTGCGGGTCTCGCCATCCAGAGGAATCAAGCGTTTTGGGCTGAATGGCAAGCTGAGCCCACGGTTTATGGGGCCATTTGAGATCTTGGAGCGCATTGGCCCAGTGGCTTACCGCCTTGCCCTACCACCAAACCTCGACCGAGTCCACGACGTGTTCCACGTCTCAATGCTCCGGAAGTACCTTTTCGATCCATCACACGTTCTGGACGTCTCTGCACTCGAACTTAAGGAGGACCTGAGTTTCGAGGAAACCCCAGTGCGGATCCTAGCAAGGGAAAGCAAAACGCTGCGAAATCGAGCCATCCCCTACGTGAAGGTGCTTTGGAGCAACCATGCGGAGCGAGAAGCGACGTGGGAGCTGGAGTCAAAAATGAGGAAGTGCTACCCCAACCTTCTCACCGCGACCCAGGTTTGAGTTTCGAGGACGAAACTCGTTTTAAGAGGTGAGTGGTGTAGTAACCACGTGTAAAAAGGGTTTTTTTAGATTATAGTCTTTTTCCGCATCCCTTTTAGGGGTCTGGAGGGTGGGCTAATAATTCTTGGTTCCCGGGCAGACCGTCGGGGCTCGCGGGTATTTTTAGGCAATAAAGCTCGCGAAACGGAAAATGGTGGCGCGATCGGATTCGAATTCCGACCCTGGGATCTCCCAGAATAAATTTCGGAAGGTTACTAGCGGTTCCGGGTGCATCAAAATGCGTGCGGGCGATCGGCACGCTTTTCGAGGTAAACCAGCGGTCCCGGGTGCATCAAAAAGCGTGCGGGAGATCGGCACGCTTTTCGAGGTAAGTGGACCCTGATCCGCACCCGATCGCTAAGTTTCGAATTTGGGAGTTTAGGGTTCAATCCAACCCCCCATTCACACCCGTATGATCAATTTATATTTTTGGTTGGGGGCGTAGGGTTTTTCCCCACTTCTCATTTCCTGTGCGTAGTTTCTATCCGAGCGCGTGCGAGGAACCCAAACCCTAGCTTCTCCCCTCCATCGGTTGGCGTGAAGAACCGAGGTGACGAGACGGGGAGAAGGAAGGACGATCCTGCGGAATCCGGCGAACAAGAACGGGACGATCCTCCTCCTTCCTCCCTTACCGGCGAAAACGAGGTGAGCGGTTCGGGTCTTTCCGTTCCTTTTCGGTATGAGGTTTTTCTTTTCGTCGGTGTCGTGGGCGATACGAATTGTTGAACGGGAGGCTGCTGCCGCCGTTGTTAAACGGGAGGCTGCCGCCGCCGTTATCGTGTCCACGGGGTCATCGCCGCAGTCACCGGGGTCGCGGGGTCGCGACCGGAGCCGCGGAGGGGCGAAAAGGGGCATCACTGTTCACCTGGTACGGCCAGATCGCCGCGCGGTCCACGGGACCCGGCGTGCACCCGGCGCACGGCTCCCGGGCCCAGGGGCGCGGACCCGGCGCACGAATGCGTGCGCCCGGCCGCGCGGTCCATGGGACCCGGCGCACGGCTCCCGGGCCCAGGGGCGCGGACCCGGTGCACGAATGCGTGTGCCAGGCCGCGCGGTCCACCGCTGCGGCGTGCACCCGGTGCACGCCCCGTAGCCCAAACCGCGTGGACCCGGCGCGCGCTTCGGCTCGTGCGCGGCCCGGCCCATGCCGCAGCGGTCTATCGCTGCGGCGTGCGCCTGGTCTGCGCGGCTGCCGCCTGCTGTCGTGGACCCGGTCCACGCCTGGATCCGTGCACCTGTCTTCAGAAAAGGGTCCAGAAGCTTCGTTTTTAGCCCGTTTCGCCCCGTTTTTAAGTGTTTTTAACCACGACGATGTTTTTTAACAAATAATTCTTATTGTAGCTGTTCGGGCACACGGCGAGGGTATTTTTAGTTGGAGCTTCCGCACGTCTTCTCCTTCATGTTTGAGGTGGGTTTTATTTGGAGACTTAGCATGGCATTTCCGACACTTGTGATTAACTCTTTTTTTACGGTTAACTGCGATATTATGGACAGTCATTATGGTTCGTGTTATATGAGTTTATGTGGTTGATCGTCATTATGGTTCTCGTTATTTGATTTTATGTGGTTGATAGTCTCTATGATCCTCGCTACTTGATTATGTACGGTATTCTTGGTTACTATGCTCGAGGCTGCAACACGCGCACCCGCGGTTTGGCCACCGCAAAGGGTGCGTTTTTCCAAAAAAGTGGTCTATGACCCGTGTAAACCCACGAGGTGACGTAGTGGGGCCCCCGTAGTTGTGGGGTTTTGAGGCGCCAAGGTGCGAGCGGTGCGACCCGTCTACGTAGATGCTCGACGTGGTCAGGTGTTACAGGTGTTCGTGGCTCTTTGTGAGCAGTGCGACCCGTCGACGTAGATGCTCGACGTGGTCAGGTTTTACAGGTGTTCGTGTTTCTTTTCCCTCTTGAGAGGGTGGTTGCTCCGGATCGTCTGACGGTTGGCTTTACTACTTTTTTCTGCTTTATTATTGGTATTATCGTGTCACTGACTTCCCACTCCGTGACAGGTTCCTTCAGGAGTGAGAGCTAGGCGACGGTGAGGCCGAGTCAGGAGCTTTCGGGTCCTATGAGATCCCAGACTGTATTTTCCCTTTTCTGTCGCATTTCATTTACTACTTGTAGACTATTGTGTGGTTCTCGTTACCCTCGTGGGGTCGGTGTGGATGTCGGTACTCTATTCTTTGATTATGTGGATGTCTGAGTTCTTATCTCTGTTCGGCCGTTTTTCAAAAGGAAAGAAAGAAAAAAAAGGGAAAAGAAAAAAGGAATTGCGAAAACCGTTTTCAAAACTTGGGTGTCGTGTGGGCACCGTTTTCAAAACCTTGTGGATTTATGGATTTTAGAAAACGGATTTCAAAACCTGGGTGTCGTGTGGGCACTGTTTTAAAAACTCTGTGAATTTATGGTTTTCGAACTGTTTTAGAAATCTGTGTGCCGGGTGGGCACCGCTTTTAAAATTGTGGATTTATCCTTTCAACTTGGTCGGCTTTGAGAATGGTTCTGTTGTGTAAGTATTGTGAACTGTTGTGATTGAATAAACTACTATGTTTGCATGTTGTATTAGCCGCGACGTCGTGCATATACAGAGGAGACTGTCCGTTTACTGGGTGATTCTGTGTATGCGGCGGGTCTGGGCACGCTCCGGGGAGGAAGGAATTTCAAAAAGAAAAAAAAAAGGCTGATACGCAAAACAAATCCTTTTTAAACTATTGATTGTTTCCGCTGATTGAAACCCCCGGGGCGTGACAGGTTTAGATTCTTGATCGTATCTTGTGAATAGAGGAAGTTTGTGGAGCACGATCAGTGCAGTTGAGATCAGGGATTATACCGGCAGACTTGACGGTTTGGTGGCAGCTCCAAGACTTTGACCGAGCACCCAGGATGGACCGGTTGGCACGGTCTCATGCGACGACTGATTGCGGAATGAGAACAGCGGCCCTTCCGCGAGTTGGACGGGAGGAGTTCATTTACACAGGTTGTCGAAATACCCTTCTTACAGCGATGGCTTCAGCGGCAAAGGACAGATGCCACCACTAGAGCAGATGAGATGTGGAGGGATAGAGATTGTGTCCCTAGGGGTTGTGGTAGATCGTAGCCTTCGTTTGTGCAGCCACAGCAGGGACAGCTTCAACACTTCTCTCCCTTTTTCTCATCTTTATGCCGAAGCTCGCGAATGGGACGAAAACTTCGAAGGGCTACTCCAGAAATGGAGACACTGCCGGAACCTGTTCTTGTTTGATTGGGGTGAAGTCACTGGCCTTTCGAAATTTTCGGACTTTTCACAATTTTCGGCTGCTTTCTAAATTGAGAGTTGGGGTTAATGATGTTCTTGATGTTGGGCTCTATCCTTTTTGGTATGATGTGGGTGAGTTGGTTTTGTGGTTGTGTTTGTTTTTGTTTAGTCTTGTTTCGGGGACAAAATTTTCTTTTAGTAGGGGAGGATGTGGTGTCCCGAGGCCCCGTATGACTTGACTGTGTGGTCAGCAATGAGAAAATACCTATTTTTGGTGTATCGACTGCGTTGTGCGTCAAACGGACATCAAAAACGGACTCAGCACGCGAAAACGATCAAAATCGGCTATTTTCGAGCTAAATGGGCCTATTGGGCCTAATTTGGCGGCAGGCAGGTCCACGGCCTTTGGCGCGTGCACCAGGACCAGTGAGCGAGCGCGCCAGGCCACGTGGCGCCTTTTGATTGGCCGGGCCACGCCAATCGTGCCATGATTGGCGGGGCGGCGCCACGTGGCAGCACGCTATTGGCCGGCAGCGACGTGGGAGACTCGGCGCAACTCGCGGCGCGTGGACTGCGCCAGGCCACGTGGCGCGCTGCGATTGGCGGGCGCTAGGCCACGTGGCGCGCTGCGATTGGCGGGCGCCAGCCGCCGCGTGTGCTCGGGGCGCACGGAGCACGGGGGCGGGACACGTGGCAGCATCCGGACGATTTGGGCGCTAAGTGGGAGTCGCTCGGATGAGTGCCGCGGGTCCGGGTGCGGCGCTGTTTGGATCCGGGTGCCCGAAAATCCCCCTTTGACCCGAATTGACTTCTTTTGGTATTTCCTCTATAAATAGCTCCTCTTGGGCTTCTTTTGAGGGGTTTTTGGATCCGATTTTGGAGCCATTTTCGACAGAGAGTTTTTTCATCGAGTCTTCTTCGCGTTTTGGTATCCCGGAGGATTTTTAGACACTGCTTCATATTTTTCCTCCCCGACCTCGCGAGCTTCGACGTTTCTTCGACACCGATCTTTTCCGTCCACTATTCATCCGCGGGCTCTCCCGAGCAGAGTTCTTGGAGTTTTTCGCCATTTTTTGTGACGACATTTCCACGACAGGTAGGCCTTCGATTTTGGTGCACATCGCTCTTCTCTATTTCGAGTTTTTCTAGGAGTTTTCATAGCATCTTTAGACCCGCATTTTACTGTTGCATTTTCAGGACAGCGGAGGAGTAATCTTGCATTTTCTTGGCCTACAGTTGTCGGAATTGGAAGGTTAAGGACTCGTTTCACATCTACACTTCGCAAGAATCGCAGTCGTATTTTTCTTGGAATTTTTGGAGGGCATTACGCAGGTTGTATTTTACTATTTTTTGGACAGATTTCCGGTGATGTTGTCGTTTTGGTGATCTGGGACTTACCGCGATGTTCGGTTTATATTTCAGCGGCCGGGAAGAGTTTTTGGGTGATTTTTGGTTCGTTGGAACCGTGGGAACCTGAGGAACGCACACGTCGAGTTTTAGCTTAATCGGACTACGGATCAGGGCATTCGAGGTGGGTTGGATTTCTTCCAAAATTAACGGGCGGCGTACTAATTCTATATCGTAGAATGCATGCATGTTAAGTAAAGTACTTCCACTATAACAAAACTATGCTATAGTTGTTACGGAATTTGAGTTGGCGTAGTTTCGTGAAAGGTTCAAGTCTTGAAGATTGAAGGTGAAGAAAGTTGGATCATTTAACTCAATCTCACGAAAGAAGAATTCAAAAGGATCAGGTATGTTTAACTAAAGATTATTGGTGATCCGAATACTTCTTGTAGTGTAGAAACACCTAGAAGAATTTTTAACTGCATAAAAATCAAAAACTGGTGTTCGGACATGTTCAGGATCCGGATCAAAGCCAGCAGTCCGGATCCCGAAGGTTGTTGTTTCATACATTACTTCAATCCGGATCGCAGCATCTCACGATCCGGATCCCGAATGTTGAGTTTTCTGAATTGTATGAACGATCCGGATCAGGCATTCCGATCCGGATCCCGAACGATTGTTTTTCTGGAAACCGTCTTTCTTGCTACTGCAATCCGGATCGCCCAAATCCGATCCGGATCGCCGTCCGTAAAAATTCCAGAAATGTTAGGTTTTTTATTCTTATCTCCTTCCAAATGTTTCTAACCTATAAATAGACCCTATGACTCTTTTTCTAGGGCTAATCCAGAGATAGCCGTCATATTCCAATATCATTTTATACGGCCTAGATCCACATATAGAGAAGAAAGGAAATCATTAGAGAATACTCTATGTTTCTTCATCTATATTGATTAGTTTGATTCTAGGTTTTCATACTCACATCTTGAGTTGAATCAAACTAATGAATACTTAGATGGTATTTCCGATCTATCTTTGATCTAAGTATTCGGCGGATCATCACCACCCAAAAACAACGATTTCCCCAAAATCGGCGCGTGGATTCGCGTGTCCTTGTGGATTCAAGGTTCAACCGCTCTCGTGGATTCGGAGCGAGGCATGTTCGTGGATTCGAAGGGTGCTATTGGGTGCAGACCGTGGATTCGGTCGGACGTCGTGGATTCGACGTTGGACGCCGTGGATTCGGCGTTGGGCGCAGATCGTGGATTCGAGAAGCGTCGTGGAGCGAGCGGAGAAGATCCTCTAGGAGCGTATGGAAAAGGTTGAGTCGTAAGTGTGTACGGTAAATCACCTTGTACGTGTTTTAATTCTAGTGGATTTCTGCCGTGTTATCGGTCCCGTGGTTTTTTACTCCGGTTTGGAGTTTTTCCACGTAAAAATCTTGCGTGTTATTTTTATTTCCGCATTGGGTTTTTATCGCAACGATTTTTGAGTGTTTATACGTTTACACCTATTCACCCCCCCTCTAGGTGTTTTTTCCCCTATTTAGATCTACATTACATATAACCCAACAAGTGGTATCAGAGCGGGAATAGGGTTGTAAACAATAGTTGAAGGTGGAAACATCAATTGACCCCCTTTCTTTGATGGAACAAATTATGCGTACTGGAAAGTACGGATGAAAGCCTTTTTAATTTCCATCGACGAAAGGGTGTGGCAATCAATTGAATTAGGATGGACTAATCCAACTGAAATTATCTCTGATGTTCGCACCTTAAAACCTAGGTCGAAATGGACCAAGGAAGAGTTAGATTCATCTTCTTACAATGGCAAGGGAATTAATGCTATTTTTAATGCCTTATCTCAAACTGAATTCTCTCGCATCTCGGCATGTGAGACTGCGAAAGAAATCTGGGATGTTCTTCAGGTTACACATGAGGGAACTAACCTCGTGAAGATTCAGAAGCTGCAAATGCTTACGAGCAAGTTTGACTCTATCTTGATGGCAGAAAATGAATCTTTCACGGACTACTATACACGATTGCAAGACATCGTAAACTCATGTGCTAACCTGGGAGAGAAGATTCCAGAATTTAAGGTTGTAAGAAAGATCTTAAGAACTCTTCCTGAACGATTTCGCCCAAAGGTTACAGCCATTGAAACTATTAAACACCCGGACGAAATACGTGTAGAAGAATTAGTTGGTTCATTACAAACTTATGAAATGACATTTACTACTAACAATTCTTCTGGAAAAGCATCCTCTTCTAAGTCTTCAGGTTATGCGTTGAAAACAACTAAGGAAGAAGACGCGGATACATCCTCCTCAGACGATGACGAGAACCTTTCTATGGAGGAATTTGAGAAGCAGCTCGCTCTCTTGACAAGGAAGTTTCGCCGCAACTTTCGAAGGGGTAATTCAAGTAAATCTCCATCCTTCGGAAAGTCGAATAAAGGCAAGGGTACTTCAAGTTACAAGTCAAGAAAGCAAGAAAACTTCTCAAAGGATAAGAAAAGTTCAGAGGGACAACTACAATGCTTCAAATGTCGAGGCTACGGCCACATTGCAACGGAGTGTCCCAACAAGTATGCGGCAAAGAAGAAGGCGATGCAAGTCGTCACTTGGGATGACAACTCAACGTCAAATGAGTCGTCTTCAAGTGATGAAGAAAAGAGCTCCATGGCATTCCACACGTCCATATCTTCACCCTTCATGTGCTTTATGGCAAGTACATCCGAGTCATTGTCCAACTCCACTGTTGAAAAGAATGCAACGGACAACGAATCGGATGATTCGGAAGGTGAAGATTTTGCTTTAGCCTACCACAGACTTTTGAGGGATTCAAAGAAAGTGGCTAAGCAAAACAAGAGTTTGAGAGGGAGAGTGCATGATCTCGAAGAAGAAGCAAAAAGAGCAACTTCTCTCTCAAACGCTCTTGAAGTGGAAAGGAAAAATCTGATAAAAGTAAATGTTTCCCTTCAAGAGTCCAATGAGCTTTTTGAGAAGGAACATACAAAACTGGTGGATAAAGCGGATCACTTCTCAAAGCTCTACAACGAGGCTCGACAGGATAACCTGGAAATGACAAAGACCATTTTCCAACTCAAGGATGACTTGCAGCGATTCTCTTCAGGAAGGAGGCACATAAGAAGAAATTGCAAGATGGGAGCCAAACGCGCACCTCAAACACCTCTTGCAATGACTACCACAAAGGTGATTCCTCGGAAATCAATTGCAAATCAATTGAAGGAAAAGAACCTTGGTAGTTTACCGCGCAAGACGACTTCATCAAGGAGCAGCAATCGTTTTAACAAGACGCTTTCACCTAGGCATATAACTTCACGACCATTACCGACGCACTCCAAAAAGGTTTGGGTGCGCAAAGGTGAAATCTTTCCTTGTCTTGTTACCAATGTTTCCTTGCATGCATATGATAGTTCGTCTTGGTATCTGGATAGCGGGTGTTCGCGTCACATGACCGGTGACAAAAATAGTTTTCAAAACTTTGAGAAAATCTCCGGAGGACTCATTGTTTTCGGAGACGGTCGATCTTCCAAAATTATTGGAAAAGGAACAGTAGCTATTCCAGATGGCCCGGTTCTAAATAATGTGTTATTTGTTGATGGCCTTAAGACTAACCTCATCAGCATAAGTCAACTTTGCGACAATGGTTTTTCAGTTAACTTTTCATCTGTTGAATGTGTTGTAACTGATAAGGACCATGTATTCTTTTTAAAAGGGGTTAGATCAGAAAACAATTGTTATGTTGTTCCTAATAAATTTTCTGAAAAATGTAACCTAGTTTCTTTGGATAATGAAACACTTTGGCATGAAAGGCTAGGTCACTTAAATTTTATGGAACTTGCTAGAATTTCAAACAAGGACGTGGTCAAGGGGGTTCCAAAACTTTTATTTAAACAAACATTGTGTGTGGTGGTTGCCAAAAGGGAAAACAGTCCAGGACTGCACACAAGAACTTGAACCACGTTGGTACAAAACGGCCTTTGGAACTTTTACACATGGATTTAATGGGGCCAACTCGTCAACCATCTTTGGGAGGTAAATGGTATATTTTCTTGATGATTGATGATTTCTCTCAATTTTCTTGGGTAGCATTTTTAAAAGAGAAAGCCGATACGTTTGATTCTTTTCATGAGATTTGCCATCGTATTATGATTGAAATGAATGAAAAGATCATTCGTGTTAGGAGTGATAGAGGTGGAGAATTCATAAATTCCAAATTCATTGATTTTTGCACTTCCAACGGCATAAAACATGAATTCTCAGCACCCTATACACCTCAGCAGAATGGTGTTGTTGAGCGCAAAAATAGGGTTGTTCAAGAGATGGCGCGTGTGATGCTTCATAGCCGGAATTTACCGCTACATTTTTGGGCTGAAGCTGTGAACACCGCTGTCTATGTCATTAATCGAGTGTATTTGCGCCCAGGAACTTTAAATACACCATATGAGCTGTGGTTTAGTAGAAAACCGGATATCAAATACTTTCGTATCTTCGGGAGTCGATGTTACATTTTACGTGACCGTGAAAATCTTGGAAAGTTTGACTCTCGAAGTGACGAAGGGATCTTTTTGGGTTATTCTACGAATAGCAGAGCATATCGAGTATTTAACTTGGAATCTAAGAAGATCGTAGAATCTATAAATGTTAAAGTAGATGAAGCTTTTCACTTTGGATCTGGAAAATCTACCCTCGATATCTCTCTAGATGATGATTCACCTGCCATTGCATCTTCTCATAATAATACTTCCAATATTAATGATGCATCTAATGGTTCTTCAACTTTATCTGATGTGCAGGAATCATCTCATATACCTCCGAGTACTCCGTTTCAACAAACGCTACGAATCTCCAAGGATCATCCGGAATCGAATATTATTGGAGATCCACAAGAAGGAGTTAGAACTCGGAGGCAGTTGGTTTGTGGATTCGCTTGCTACGTATCTTTAATCGAGCCAAAGAACATAGATGAAGCTCTTCAGGATGACTACTGGATTAAAGCAATGCAGGAAGAGCTCCATCAATTTGAGCGAAACAAAGTCTGGGAATTAACGAAGCCTCCAAAGCAACACAATGTGATAGGTACCAAATGGATTTTCAAGAACAAGAAAAATGAGGATGGTACTATCATCAGGAACAAGGCACGATTAGTTGCTCAAGGCTACTCTCAAGTAGAAGGTATAGACTTTGATGAAACATTCGCCCCTGTAGCTAGACTCGAGTCCATTCGTATACTATTTGCTATTGCTTGTCATTTTAAAATCAAATTATTTCAAATGGACGTTAAGAGCACGTTTCTAAATGGGTTTTTAAATGAGGAAGTTTATGTGGCTCAACCGAAAGGTTTTGTAGACCATAAACAACCTAACCATGTTTTTCGTTTGAAAAAGGCTCTTTACGGTCTGAAACAAGCAACGCGAGCATGGTACGAAAGGTTGACAAAGCACCTTTTGGAGAAGGGCTATACTCGAGGGGGAGCTGATAGGACTCTCTTTGTGAAGCATTATCAAAGCAATTTCATTGTAGCACAAATCTATGTCGATGACATTGTATTTGGCGCAACAAGAGATAATGATGCTTCCAAATTCGCGGAGACCATGGAAAGCGAATTTGAGATGTCCATGATGGGCGAATTGACTTATTTTCTTGGATTGCAAATTAAACAAAATGATGAAGGTATTCACTTGAGTCAATCCAAGTATGCAATGGAGTTGGTTAAAAAGTTTGACTTAGAAAATTCGAAGGATTTTCCGACTCCAATGGGAACTAGCCACAAGGGACTTGGAAGTGAATCACATAGTGAGAACGTAGACGAGAAACTGTATCGAAGTATGATTGGAAGTCTACTTTACCTCACGGCTAGTCGCCCGGATATATCCTTTAGTGTTGGGATTTGCGCGAGATATCAATCAGCACCAAAGGAGGTTCACCTGAAAGCGGTGAAAAGGATCATCCGGTACATCAAAGGATCAATTAATTTCGGAATTTGGTATCCTATGGGAACTAGTTTGGATATTGTTGGATACTCAGATGCCGATTGGGCAGGATCAGTGGATGATCGGAAAAGCACGAGTGGTGCATGCTTCTATCTTGGCCATTGCCTTGTTGCATGGCACAGTAAAAAGCAGAATTGCATAGAACTCTCGACTGCCGAAGCGGAATACATTTCAGCAGGTAGTTGTTCAACCCAACTCATTTGGATGAAAAGTGTGTTGAGCGACTTCCGGATTTCAGCATCTTCGGTAACAATTCTTTGTGACAACACAAGTGCAATTAACATTTCTAAAAACCCTGTGTTGCACTCTAGAACAAAACATATTGAACTTAGATATCATTTTTTTACAGAGCTAGTTGAATCAAATACTCTTCAACTTTCATATATTTCAACTGAGGATCAATTAGCTGACATTCTAACAAAACCTTTGGATCAAAAACGTTTTATTCATTTGCGAAAAGCAATTGGAATGCTTTCCTTGAAATAAACTTCCTTTTGAAACCTTTGCTTAGGATAGGTTTTGTTTGTTTTTGTTTTGTTCATTATCTATGTTTGTACATAGGACATTAATTGAGCATAGATCATAATTGACTTTAATTGCATCTTTTCGCACATTTAGATATTTATTATGCTTTTGCCATCATAATATTTCACTGTTGCAATGATCATTTATGTTAATTAAATCATCTTCTAAGTGATCAAAGTCAATTTCTCTCTCAATGATCTCTTGGTATAGTCATTATCTTATTTGACTGCTTAGTCGAGTATGAAATCGAGATCAATTTTTGGTTGAATACTTTATATCTTAAATAATTGATAGCCAATTGAGGGGGAGTCAAAGAAATGTAAAATGCTCAAAAGATGTGGAAAGAGTTACATCCCAATGAGGAGTGTGAAAACTACCACCACATGGAGGAAAGAGCTACCACCTCGGTCGTCCGAGTATTGTGTGCAGCTACCACATGTATACCAAGCATGGTTGTTCAATTTTTGATTAAGTAAAATGCATGTTGAAATACTTGACTCCGTCAAATTTCAAGGTTGGTATAAGGTGGGATTTTAAAGAAAGATGCTCAAAGAGCCACTCTCTTCAACAGATTGTCTAGATAAATTATTTATCATATTTGGGATTTCAAACATCTATTGATCTTTGTATTTCATTTTCTTTACCGAACTGATGATTTGATAAAGGCATTACTCATAAGATCAAGTTAGATGTAATTGAAGGTGTTCAACTTTAAGGGATTTAATTTTTGTAAATTCTCGTTTCATTTTTGGATATTATTGATAGATTTGGCATAATCTAATTCTTGTTGTATGAAACGATGATTTTTGTTTAAAGTTGATACACAAAAGTGCTTACAATCTTTTTCTGGTTTTTTCTTGAATTTCTCTGAAATTTTTCTGAAGAAAAAGTTGGAGCCGATCCGGATCGGGCAAGATGATCCGGATCCCGAACGCAGGCTTCTTCCTGCGGCTGGCCGATCCGGATCGAAATCTCAATCCGATCCGGATCACGGCTAGGGTTTTAATAAGAACAAGAGGGTTTTGATTTCTTTTACCTTAATCTTTTGTTCTCAAGTCTCTAGAGCCTCTCTCTCTAGAACTATTGCACCTTGGAGCTTTCCAAACTCAAGTTCTTCGAATACAAGTAAGTTTTATTGATCAAAATCTCGGTTTTTCACCGTTTTTCTTTTTCCTCCTCAAACGTGATGAATTTCTTGGATCAATTTCGTTTGTGGATGGTTTTTGATCAAATTTCTTTTGAAATAAGAACTCTGGGTAGATTAGTTTTGATTATATGCTAGGTATTCCCAAGTTAAACGGATTTTTGGTCTTCGATTTCAAAGAATTCGGTTTTAGGGCATATAATAAGGATTTTCGAAAATCATGCAATTGATCTATTTTTAAAAGCCCTTTTGCAAAACTAATTTGATTCTTAGTCTCTCTACATGATTATGATTGTTTGGGTACAATTTTTCAAATTTTTAAAAATTAACAATTTATCATGTGTTCTTGAGTTATTGTTCACAGGAGTTTAATTCTATTAAGCACTTGCACCAATGGCGTTCGCCTGGATAATCTTCCTTTTGGTAGCAATGGTAGGACCTAGTGCGTCTTCTATAAAAAGAGAACAAGATGACTCAAATCAAGAAGAGACAAAGAAGATAGGTTGTACTTGAAGAACAAGAAGCTGATGAAATCTTCCTAAACAACCAAGCAGTACACTAGGCGAAAGAATTCGAGGGGAACTGGAATTCAGATTGATAGACCCCTCGCCAGAGCTCGCTCTCTCCCTAGAGAATCTCCATGGACTGAAGGTCAAGATGCACCGTCTGGATCTATACTACATCCTTCAACGTCTTGGAGACACACGGCAAAAGCGAATGTAAGGTCCTCAATTCGACAAGAACAGCGAAGATCGTCTGCTGAACAAGACAGTGTATCTACAAATCTCAAACAGATTATGTAATGTACCGAATTTTCGGCACATAAATAAATGTAAATAAAGGTGGTAGGAAATACTAGTGTTATGAAAGTTGGGGAAGTAAGGAACATTTGGACGCGAGTTGGGCCCAATTCGGGTTAAAATGGAGAGATCTAAAAATTTATTGGAGAAAGGGGGCCCAGATTTTTAGTAAAAAATTCACAGTGTCAGAAAATTCCGAGAAAATTACGGGAGCCCCGTAAATATGTTTTAAGACCACAGAAAAAGTTTCGCGTTGATCGGATGCCTGATAGTGAGAACGGGCTTCGCCAACAGTGTCGAAAAATTCGGAGAAAATTATGGGAGCTTCGTAATTATGTTTTAAGGCCACAGTAAAAATTTCGGGTTGATAGGATATTCGGATTGCGAGAATGGGGTCCGCCAGTGATTCTGGATACAGCGAGGCTTTTGGTGGTCCAGAAATGGCCCAAACTGAAAATTTAAAATTTTTTGTAGAAAATTAGGCTGAAACGAAGCTGCCTGTCAAATTTGGACGGAAACGGACAAAAAACGGATAGAAAACGGAACAAAAAGGGATTTCTAAGGCGCGCGGCGCGTTGCGCCACGCGCACAGCTGGCGCGCAACAGGGCGCGGGGGCGCGCGCCACGTAGCGTGGGGGGGCGCCGCCTGGACCTGGTGCGCGCCCCCCTTGTGTGGTGGACCGCCACACGGCGGCTCCCCATTGGTGGCCCCGTGGACCGGGTCTACACCACCCCCTCTCCCTTTTTTTCCTTCCTTTTTCTCTTCTTCTTCTTCCTTCTCCCCGCAGACCCTCCCTCATTCTTCCATTTCTTCTCTACCCGAGCACGAACGAGAGAGAGAGAGAGAGAGAAAAAAAAAAAGAATGGGAGATTTCGTGGGGCGCGAGCGTGCCGTGAACCTCGTGGGGCGCGCGAGGCGTTTCCAAAAGCCGATGGGCAGCGCGACTTACGAGGTAACGTTATTTTTCGGTATTTTTGGGCACAATTTGTAGGCTTCATTTTTGGACATTAAATTTGACCCCGTGCCGTTTTGCGTGTTAGGGACCGAGTTCTACTGTACCGTTGCTGCACGGACTGTCGCGGATATTTTTGGCGCGTCTCGTTTTACGTGCAAGTTGTAGAAAAATGCACCGTTTTGCGTGCGGATTCGACAAAAATACGCAGTTTTGGGCGCAAACTCAAAAAACGTGCACCGTTTTGCGTGCAACGTTGAAAAAGAAAAGTGCACCGTTTTGCGTGCCAAACCGAGGTATGTACTCTGTTTCACGTGCAACTTGTGTTATCGCGCACCGTTTTACGTGCAAAGTCTAATAATATACATCGTTTTTCGTGTAGGGCTAAAAAAAAAGTGCACCATTTTGCGTGCAAGCCTACAGTCAGACGTGCACCGTTTTGCGTGCAGATTCGAGGTACGTGCATCGTTTCGCGTGCAGGTCGTGTTGTCGCGCACCATTTTTGCGTGCCGACCCTAATATTATGCATCGTTTTTCGTGCAGGAATAGAAAAATGTGCACCGTTTTGCGTGCAACCCTACAGTTAAGCGTGCACCATTTTGCGTGCAAATTTAAAATACGTGCACCGTTTTGCGTGCCGATCGTGTTGTCGCGTACCGTTTTGCGTGCCGACCCTAATGTTATGCATCGTTTTTCGTGCAGGGTCAAAAAAGACATGCACCATTTTGCGTGCAACCTTAAGAGAAGCATGCTCCGTTTTGCGTGCAAACCCGAGGTACGTGCGCCGTTTTGCGTGCAGGTTGAGATGACGCGCATCGTTTTGCGTGCCGACTGAAGTGGCGCGCACCGTTTTGTGTGTGGATTTTACTGACGTGCACCGTTTTGCGTGCAGGTTTGGAGGACGTGCACCATTTTGCGTGCAGACTCGAGGGAGGTGCACCGTTTTGCGTGCAAGCTCGAGGGAACAAGTGGAATCGCGCGGAGACCAATTGCAAGTGTCTACAAGCAATTGGGGACGCTACAAGGTGGGGGATTCTGCCGAAATTGGGTGACCTCTCCCCTTGCTCCTTTGCTTTTTGATCTAGAAGCATGATAGTAGCCTGTTAGAGGCGTTAGGTAATTATGATTAAGATTGCATGTTTAGAGAAATACAGATGAAAAGTGCAACTGTTAGTTGCCAAAGACAGATGGTATATGTGCATGTGTAGAGAAATTTAGAGAAAAAGTGATATTTATGATTTATCCAAATAGGGGATAAACTAGTATGTGTAGATGGACACAGATGGAAAATGCAACTGTTGGTTGCCAAAAAGGAGATAATTAATCTGCATGTGTAAAAAGAATTAGGGGAAAAATGCAATTCTTGACTTATCTAAATTGCTGATAATTGCATGCATAGATGATAAATATTATTTTTATGATGGATATGAAAATAATTGCATGCGTAGAAACGAATAATTATGTGATGACTGTGATCATGTTAGGGTACAACCCTAGGAATCATGTGACATAAGGGAACAGAACTTGTTGGTAGTAAGACTAGGAGAAAATCTAGTTTAGGGGTTTGACGAGTGGCATCAACTTAGGAGTTATCCTAGGAGGGACGAGTGGCATGGTCTTAGGTGATAACCTAAGGACACTGGATAGAGTGATCAATATAGAGTCAGGGAACTCTAGGACATATGTGACATGGAACTTAGGTAAAGGAAACCTAAGGAGAGTTAGTGATCAACATAGAGTCAGGGAACTCTAGGACATATGTGACATGGAACTTAGGTAAAGGAAACCTAAGGAGAGTTAGTGATCAACATAGAGTCAGGGAACTCTAGGACCTATGTGACATGGAACTTAGGTAAAGGGAACCTAAGGTGAGCTAGATGAGTTTAAACTCACAGACAGGAAATAGAGTCAAGTTGACTCTAGGATTCAGTAAGGAATCAGAAGGATAGAAAAGGTGGATCAAGTGTGGAGATATGAAAGGGAAAACAGAAAAGTAGAGTCAATGTAATTCTAAGATAACAGTGGAACATGGAATTAGAGTCAGTGTAACTCTAAGTTAATGGTGAAGTAGGAAAACAGAGTTTAGTTAACTCTAGGATTCAGTGAGGAATCAGAAATGTGGGATGAGATCCCCAGTTTAAGAGTTGATCAAATATAACCCTAGAAGGTCATAGGGTGTCTGGGCAAATGGATAATAACTTTAACTTCAATTTGAGTTAAAGAAATAAAAGAGAAATGTTTAAGAGTCCAGGAGACTCTCTAGTTATCCTTATGGCAAGACCTAGGATAAGAGGAAAAAAAAATTGTTGCTAAAAGGCAAAGATTAAAAGCAAGCTAAAAGTGGCTAAAAGCATAAAGAAAATGTAATTGGCGCCTTCGAATTTGAAACTCGTCAAGTGGAGCAGGACTCCCTGGGCAGTGACCCGTCGGACGAGGTACTTTCGAATGGCTAAAAGTGAAAGCAAGGAGCTAAATGCTCAAAGAAAAGAGAAAGTGATTTGCCAGTGGCAAAAAGGGAGCTATAAGCCTGAATAAGAAAGGAAAGCAAGTGTTCAAAGGAAAAGAGGCTAAGAACTAAAGTAGAAAGAAAAGAAAGAAAATATAAAAAGATAAAATGGGCGTACCTTCGGGGGTGAAACGTAGATCTTGTCGGAGCCATGGGCAGTGTCCCTCTCCCGGGCAGTGACCCGTATGACAAGTTCCCCGTTGGGCGAGGTAACACTTGCGGGTGTTATCGGCAACCTTAGAAATCTTATCTTATGGTAGCAAGACTACCGGGCTCGGGCCCGTTGGATAAGAATTTCCGAGGGTTAACTTGAACTAAAGCACCAGAATCTAAAGAATAAAGAAAAATAGAGTGGCCAAGGTGGCCAGGTTAGTTGGACCCTGTATTCAGCGGCATAGTGGCCGAGTTGGTGCTTAACAGCCTAGTGTGGCTAGACAGAGTAGTGCTGGGTAGATGGTCATACACAGATAGTGTAGTGATATGTTATATTGCATAGCTGCATTTTGATATTGAGGATTTAGTTTCCTAGCACTATTATTATTGCTTCCATTGGACCAAGTGGTGTAGGACACTTTTTCTCGGTGGTTGAACCCACTGGGAACTCTGTCAGGAGTTCTCACACCCCTTGGGTGACCCCCCCCACAGGTGCGGGTATGGATGCAGCGGACGAGACGGTTCAGAGGCAGACGGCGAGGTATGCGACAGGGGCAAGGGCCCAGAAGCGTAGAGACCTAGAGGGTCTAGCAGAGGTATCCCATTTTTATATTTCTCGAGTGAACCTTGTATGGTGAGGAAATGATGTAAAATAATTGTAATAATTTTATTTGCAAGTTCAGAAATGTAAAGTGTAATAAATTTAAGTTATGGTTCACTCTGGTATGCTTTCATTTCTGCATTAACTAATTATTGTTGAATGAAAGTTTTAAATTTGTAGTGATTTTAGTACTCTGATATTGAGCTTCCGCATACACTTGTTGTGTTATTATGGATGTTACCGTTCCTTTCGGGTAGGTAAAGGTCTTACCCGATTGGCGGGTCTGTTGGCGTGCCCGAACCGTACAAATTGGCGGACTCGGGGCGTGACAGATTATCTCTGAGCAACATAAGATGAAAAGAAAGGTCTCCACAATGTCAAAAATGCTTCAAGCGATTTTGAAGAAGTTGGATTGTACCAATCCCACTAGTTCTGATTTAGACTGACTTAACTTTCTTTCTAATCTTTTTGTGCAGGAGTTCAGTTTTTAGGACTTACTCTTAGTTCTAGTTCTTACATTTCGGAACAATTTTTGAAATTTTTAACTCTCCTTAAATTTTTGGTAATTTTGGCTTTGTTTGTGACAAAAAGGGGGAGAGAGTTTAGAGAGAACTTGAACATTGATGTGATGAATATGTGAACATCAAGGTAAGTATCACTTCAACTTTGACTTTGGTGAAGGGTAAGTATCACAACTTTGGTTTTTATCTTGTGATTTGTTGCATGTTCCTACTAACTATTCGACTAACTATTTGGACATGTATTATTACTAACAAGTTGTTTGATTACTAGCAAAGCAAAGTTATGACATTTGGAATTTTATTGCTTAGAAGATATGTCAATGCTTGATTGTGATCCTATTACATATCTGAATTACTCAATGTCATGGTGAGCATAAACTCTATCTCTGTTAGGTTTTGAATGCTAAATATTCTTGAGGTATCTAACGATCTCTTTTTGTCAAGAATGATTTCTTTGTGCAGAGAGTACAGATGTCTAAGTCTAGAGTCTGTTTTAGGAGTTTATCTCATGTTTTTAAATTTTTAGATCTCCATTGTAAATTTTTGTTTTATGGTGATAGCAACAAAAATATCTTTTTGAATTTTCTTTAGTGGATCTGTGTTTTGTCATGAAACCGCCAAAGGGGGAGATTGTTACGGAATTTGAGTTGGCGTAGTTTCGTGAAAGGTTCAAGTCTTGAAGATTGAAGGTGAAGAAAGTTGGATCATTTAACTCAATCTCAAGAAAGAAGAATTCAAAAGGATCAGGTATGTTTAACTAAAGATTATTGGTGATCCGAATACTTCTTGTAGTGTAGAAACACCTGGAAGAATTTTTAACTGCATAAAAATCAAAAACTGGTGTTCGGACATGTTCAGGATCCGGATCAAAGCCAGCAGTCCGGATCCCGAAGGTTGTTGTTTCATACATTACTTCAATCCGGATCGCAGCATCTCACGATCCGGATCCCGAACGTTGAGTTTTCTGAATTGTATGAACGATCCGGATCAGGCATTCCGATCCGGATCCCGAACGATTGTTTTTCTGGAAATCGTCTTTCTTGCTACTGCAATCCAGATCGCCCAAATCCGATCCGGATCGCCGTCCGTAAAAATTCCAAAAATGTTAGGTTTTTGATTCTTATCTCCTTCCAAATGTTTCTAACCTATAAATAGACCCTATGACTCTTTTTCTAGGGCTAATCCAGAGATAGCCGTCATATTCCAATATCATTTTATACGGCCTAGATCCACATATAGAGAAGAAAGGAAATCATTAGAGAATACTCTATGTTTCTTCATCTATATTGATTAGTTTGATTCTAGGTTTTCATACTCACATCTTGAGTTGAATCAAACTAATGAATACTTAGATGGTATTTCCGATCTATCTTTGATCTAAGTATTCGGCGGATCATCACCACCCAAAAACAACGATTTTCCCAAAATCGGCGCGTGGATTCGCGTGTCCTTGTGGATTCAAGGTTCAACCGCTCTCGTGGATTCGGAGTGAGGCACGTTCGTGGATTCGAAGGGTGCTATTGGGTGCAGACCGTGGATTCGGTCGGACGTCGTGGATTCGACGTTGGACGCCATGGATTCGGCGTTGGGCGCAGATCGTGGATTCGAGAAGCGTCGTGGAGCGAGCGGAGAAGATCCTCTAGGAGCGTATGGAAAAGGTTGAGTCGTAAGTGTGTACGGTAAATCACCTTGTACGTGTTTTAATTCTAGTGGATTTCCGCCATGTTATCGGTCCCGTGGTTTTTTACTCTGGTTTGGAGTTTTTCCACGTAAAAATCTTGCGTGTTATTTTTATTTCCGCATTGGGTTTTTATCGCAATGATTTTTGAGTGTTTATACGTTTACACCTATTCACCCCCCCTCTAGGTGTTTTTTCCCCTATTTAGATCTACATTACATATAACCCAACAATAGTGACACTTTTAAGTGTTGCTAAAAACTTAAAAAAATACTGCTAGAAAAAATACCGACACTTGTCATTAGTGTCGCTGTAGTGTCCTTGACTTTCTACAGTCACTTAAATTTTAAGAGTTTATTTTATTAGCGGATTTTGGAATTTTGAATAGGTACTCGCGGGTATTTTTTGGTGATAGGGCTCGAGAAATGTTGAACGGCGGTGCGATCGGATCTGAAATCTGACTCCCGGATCTCCCGGAATATAATTTTGAAGTTCGCGGAGTTTGCAGCGCGTATCGGGACCCGTGCCACATGAATTGCGCGCTTTTCGATGCAACGGGGTAGGTTTCTTTTAGATCGGGTTAGGGACCGGTATTTGTGTGAGGGTAAAACGAGTTGATTATTTAACCCTTTCTTTTATCCTCTTTTAATCTTACGCTCGGGCAGGGTTTGGGGGGAGCTTTTGTTTTGTTGTTAGGGTTGGGGTTTTCCCTCCTATTTATATAAGTTACGACCTATTTCTACCAGGGGAAAAATTAGGGAAAACTAGAAAACCTAGCCGCCAACCCTTGCCGCCCGAGAGAAAAAGAGAGAGGGAGAGGAAGGGGATCTCGTCGAGAAACCAACGCAACGGAACGGGGATCGGATCCGGAGTCTCCTTTCGGGAACGATCGGATCGTCTTCTACGCGACGAAATGAGCTTTGCGTGAGTGTGGGAGTCCTTCTTTTAGGGTCTTTTCGGTTTTCCTGGGGAAGTCTTGGTCTCGGGACGCCCTAGCCTCGGCGGCGGCGGCCGCCGCCGTCGCGCGGGCACGTGCCCGCGCGGGGCGGCCCGCCGCCGCTCGCCACCCGCGCAGGCACGTGCCGGCGCGGGCACACGCCCGCGCGGGGCGGCCTACTGCCACGCGCCACCCGCACGGGCTTGCGCCCGCGCGGGGCGGCCTGTTGCCGCGCCGCCGCCCGCACGGGCCTGCGCCCGCGCGGGGCGGCCAGCTGCCCCGCCGTCACCAAGCGGGCACGCGCCCGCGCGGGGCGGCCTGCTGCCCCGCGCCGTCGCCAAGCGGGCACGCGCCCGCGCGGGGCGGCCTGCTGTTGCACCGCCGCCCGCGTGGGCCAGCGTCCGCGCGGGGCGGCCTACTGCCGCGCCGCCGCCCGCACGGGCCTGCGCCCGCGCTGGGCGGCCTGCTGCCGCACGCCGCCCGCACGGGCCTGCGCCCGCGCGGGGCGACCTACCGCCGCGCCGCCGTCGCGCTGTCGCCGCGCCACTGCCACTGTTTTTGCGGCAACCTTACCGTGCCGCCGCTGCTCCCCTCCTCCTTGCCGCCGTGTGCTTGCGTGTCCCGGCTATCACGTTATTATTGTCGAGTCGTTGTAGTGTCGTGTTGCCGTTTTCTTTTTATAAATCTTCGTATTTAATGGTTGTTTTCTGGGGACTCCGTAGGTCGGGGTGTCCTTCGGGGGCTGTGAGTCAACTGCAGGGGTTCCGACCAAACTCTGTTCAGGTGGGTGCTCTCCTCTGTCACTTCAGGAATGTGGTAAAAGAAATTATGTCTTGTCATGAATAAAGCAACACTTATATTGTGATCGTGTCTAACCCCTATTTTACATAAGCATGTTTATTACGAATATCTCTTGCGACTGTGGATCTCTCTGGTTTATGATACACACAATTATCACGTTATGAGCCCAAGATTTGCTTGCACGCACACCGGCGGTTTGGCCACCGCACTGGTGTATTTTTTCGGAAAGATGGCACGTTGGCCCGTGTACTCCACGACTAGTGATGATGGGGACCTCTCACGGCTGCTCAGGGACCGCACAAGTGTCGTGGAGGGGTATAAGCAAATCACGAGAGGCAGGTGCACGTATTTGATTGTTATATGGGCATGTATACATGTCTGATTCGTTACAGGGTACCGTGGCTCTCTTGGGAGGGGGTAAACACGGACACGCTAGTGGCTCGGTTTGCGTTATTTTCAGTTCCTCTCGATATCGCTTATATTTTATTACCCCATGTTTATGTTGCATCTTGGTAGTGTCACTGACTCCCCACTCTGTGACAGGTTGGTCGGGCGCGGGCACGGGACGGATGTGAGGACGGTTTACGAGGATATGTCGTTTGTTTTGGCATTTCTATGAGTGACGTTGCTAGGTTTTATTCATGTATATCTCCTTAGTTTTTCGTGTTGTGTGAGTGGGTTCGACTGTGCTGTGGTATGGATGTTCAAATTACTGTGGTGAGTCTGTTTGCTTCATACTCTGTAGTTTTTGGCCTATTTTCAAACCAGGAAAAATATTTGCGAAAACGACTTTTAAAACAACGAGTGTCGTGTAGGCACCGATTTAAAAAACCCATGGATTTATCATTTCTAAATATCGACGGCCGTGTTAAGTAGTTATGGTACTCTCTCTTACTGTTGTGTACAATGATTGTGGTTAAAGTGTGAACGAGATTACATGCGGGCTGGTACACCCATCTAAGTTGAAACCGTCGTGCACGTGCAAAGGAGACTCCGCCCTCGGGGTCGAGGAATTTGTACGTGTGGCAGGTCTGGCACACACTGGGGGACACTGTAAAGAAAAAAATTTAATATTTCACGTTTTCCTCTTAACCGAAAAACCCCCGGGGCGTGACAGTCGCTATATGTGCCGTCGCTAGGGTGTATAACGACACATTACTATAATGTGTCCCAAAAATGTGTCCCTATAACCTAATTTTGGATATAGATGGACTATAAATGGGACACTTGTAAAAAGTGTCACAAACATGTGTCCCTATAACCTAATTTTGTTGTAGTGTTCTTTTTGTGGACTAAGATGCAAGCATGTACTATAGAATTAGCAAATTGATTATTTCTTGTGATGACGAAATATTGGAACCTTTACTAGCATCCCGTCATATGTATTCATGTATTTAACCAAACTAGTAGAAAACCCTCACTTTGGCTAGTTTCTTTCATGTTCTAGACTTCCCACGCTCTGCATTATTTATTCCCTGGACTTAGAGTTTCTCCTCGCTCGGATAGTGGACCGAGTGGTCGGGTTATTGTGGGATGCATTGGCACTCGTGCCTGGGGGCCGAGTGAAGTCTGGTAGCTGAGGTTAGATCAGGGCTAGGGTCGGGAGCCATTCGGGTCGACGGTGGTCTCGGGTCGTCGAGTATTCTCCGACCAGTGTCATTAGCACTGTGTTCGTAGTAGTGTTGAGCTGGTGATAGTAGGACGTTGAACCCAGACTATTTTTAGACACCCACATGATTTCAATAAACAAATATTTTCCTTCCGAATTTCTAAGGATCGCCGAAAACTGTTCTTGTTTGATTGGGTTAAGGCAATGGCCCTTTGGGGTTTGGAAAATAAAACTTGTTTTAACTGACCTTTCTTAAAAAATAAATTCATTAAATTGGGTTTCTTAAATCAAAATGGTTTTCGGTAATAACTGTCATTTTTCTTGCAAACTACCTCACCCGAGAGGGTTTGAATGATCTGGGTTCTAGGGGCGGTTTCCATATTTTGGGACGAAAGTTACGGGGGTTGTGCCTAGAACCTGCTCTTGTTCCCCAACCGGCTCCCAGAACTTTCGGACCTTCCTTCGTGGTAGGCGGTTGAGTACCTCCGGCTAGTAGATTTAGTATGATCAGTCGAGTGGTCTGTTCTGGGAGCCGGTTGGGGATGGTGGTCCCGAGCCGTTGAGTGTTTTCGGCTGATGTGGTTAGCGTTGAGTTATTATTTCCGATCTAATTGATTGTGGATTTGGATTATAGCCTGCATGAGGCGTATTGAGCTCGACAGAGATGCGCTGATACTTCCTCGGTGGGATCGCTCCCCTCGAGTGCCGCTCCGGGGCTAGCCTGTTATTTATCTTTCGCTGCTTGTCGACACAGTCCGAGTGGGACCGCCTACGTAATTCCCGTCCCAGTAAGGATATGTGGTAGTAGGTAGGCGCAGGTTTGACTGGACCCTATGTGGCAGTCAGTGTGATTGATTTGATTGAGTATACCGAGTTACAGTCGATGCATCATTTTCATCTGTATCACCCATTGAGCATTATAGATAGGGGCATGGTAGCTGTTGAGTTTATTTCCTACTTATTTACCTTTCCTTATTGCATTGTTATCTTATGCCTCTAGTAAACTTAGTGGGCAGACCATTGGTCTAGGGGACGATACCCACGGAGAACTACTGTTTGATGTAGTTCTCACACCCGCTGTGGTGACTTTTTCTATAGGTAACTACTTCTGTCCCTGCTACTCCAATTGCTGCACCTGTTGATCGAGGTAAGGGAGTCGCGAGCTAGTTCCCTACCTGTCCTTGGAGTGTAGTTGTACCCCTTTTGGAGCTTTGTAGTACAGTCTACTGGATTATTGTATGTAGTTACTTTTGATAGTTTTATTTTGAGAGACTTATGTATTGTGAGGATCAGACTTGTACCATTTTGGACTTGTATCTTTAATTTCGGTAGTTTACTTTTCAGCTCTGATATCTGTATAGCTGTAGTATTATCTTTTGCAGGTTAGACGCTTCGTCTATGCGGGGTTTCCCGTATGGGCAGCGGATCCGTTGACGAGCCCGAGTCGCAGTTTCGACCCCGGGGCGTGACAAGAAGCCTTACATTGCGAGAATCAAAGGAGAAATCTACATATCGTTCATCGAATGCCTTCCACGCTTTACCATCTGCAGGATGTCTTAACAGCCCATCCTTCTTACGGTTCCCATCATGCCATCTCATATCTTTTGATGTTTTCAGAGTAGTATAAAGTCTTTGCAGTCGTGGTATAAGAGAAAAATAACGTAAAATTTTTGTTGGAACCTTTCTTTTTTGTTTTGGTATGGTAGATGTATTATAAATGTTTTCTTCATTGTTTGAAATATGATCTTTTCCATATTAGTTTTTTTCCAATGAGGAGACCCACAAACATCGCAAACTTCTTGATTTACCTTATCACCCCGAAATAACATACAATCATTTGGACAACAATTAATCTTCTCATAATTTAGACCTAATGTATTATACCAAATTTTTAGTATATAAGCAAGTATACATAAAAATAGTGTGAGATACTATTTTTATTGAATTTAGATAAATAAAGGATAATTTGAAAGAGATTTGTGCTGAAATTTGAATAAAAAATGGAGATTTAGAATTTTCTATGAGAAACATGGCTTAGATTTTTTCAAAAAATTCAGTGTCAAAAAATTATGAAATTTTTTTGGGTGATCCGTAATAATGTTCTAAGGCCACAATAAGAGTTTCGCGTCATTCGGATACCCGTGTAGTGAAAATTGGATATGTTAATGATTTCAAGTCGGTAGGACATTCAGTAATCCAAAAATGATCCAAACTAAAAACTTAAGATAATTATGATAAATTAAGTTAAATTGAGCTTACTTGTCAAATTTGAGTCCAAACGGATGGTCAGAAGGGCTCCACAGACAAGTATCAAATCTGAACTGGACTAAATAGTAAATTATCACTATTGTAGAGGGGATATATGCATAAAGTGCTTTTCGTTTTGAAAAATGCTTCTCCCACCCGTACACACACACACACACACACACACACACACACACACACACACACACACACACACAAGAGCACACCGCATGGAGAGCTTTCCCTCTCACCTCTCTTTCTCTCTCTAGATCTCTCGCTCCAATGCACATGGAATCGCGGAGCGACTTGCGACGAGCCTACGGCGAGTGAGGGCGAGTTTTTGAACCAAGAAAAGTTCGAAATCGTCACTCTTTGAGGTGAGTTTCGCGAAAAATAAATTATGTTTTGTCATAATTTCTTTAGATTTATGTTTTACATAATCTTAGACGTATTATTATCTAAGAAATCGGCGAAAATCACGGAGAAATCGTGATGAAATTAAAGAAATGTGAAGCTAGGGTTTAGAACATGAAATATTAGATTTTTGGGGTTTTGATCAAAATTGATCATGCAAATCCCTAATTAGAGGATGGTGAAACATGCCTAGCAACTTTAATTTGTTACCGACGGAGTTCCGATGGTCGAATTGCGAAAATAGCCAAAATAAGTGTTTTCGCATTCGTTAGCATCTTAAAGTGCCGAAATGACGTCAAGAGTTAAATTAATTTAATTCTCTATCGTTTAGCGTCAAAACGAGATAGTTGGTGTGATCCCAAACGGTCGAGCTTTCGACTGTATCCGATTTCTCTTTATCGGTCATATGGGCATATGTATTAAGGTGTGAATTAGTGTTTTTGGATTTCGGAGTTGTGAACTAATTTATCCTTTAACTCTCTAATTTGAAGGTTAGAAGGATACGTCTAACGGCTTTAAAGTGGAGACGGCGTGATCTCCATGGTTTTGTGCATTCGGGCTCGAAAGGAGCAAGTAAGCCCTGGGAGCCCAATTACAAGTATCTACAAACAATTGGCGGTAAACCAAGGTGGGTGGTGCTTTCCGAATTGGACGAATGTCCTCCTATGACTATGTTCCTGTTTTAGCCATTAGATATATATATAGTTGTATATATGTTTATACGCCTATGTAGTCATTGATTGATGAATGAGGGTTAGTGCTGTGTGTGTGATCGCGTTCCTGACATGCTTCCAAGTCTGGATTAGGTGACATGAGTCTAGATCCAAAGGTGGGAGGCATGAGAATTGGGTCATTCAGAGACAAGAACCCTAGTGTGTATGAAAGGCTAGTGTGGAACTTAGTAAAATAAGTATTAAAAATTATGTGACAACATAGGGTTGAACAAAACCTAGTGATGATAATATAGATCGAATGGCATCTATTATATGTAGAGTAATTGCTATATTAGTACTATATAGCACCCTATATTGGGTTAGACACTAGGGGTGGTTGATTCCCCAGAGTAGAGTCATTGTGATATGATTAGTCCTATAGATTGGCTGCATTAGCATTGTATAGAGCCATAGATGAGATTGGACGCTAGGGTTGATAGTATCCCCGGGTTAGCGTCGTCGTGATTTGGTGCATCCTCAGTATTAGAGGACGAGATCATACTCACATAGTCGTTACAGCTTGTGGAGGTCGCTCTTCCACAAGCATCATACTCCGGAGTGTCATTGTGTGGGTCAAGCGCGTATCCCCCCATGGGTTGAGGGCACATCTCCCCGCATACGGCCAGGCTAGGTCGAGGTCGTATCTCCCCTCCTGGTTTAGTTGTGAGTCAGGCCCAGAAATTGCCGAGCAGGATGATTGGGTCGATGAACCATTGAGTCGTTCATATAGATTTGAGTTTGATGTATTGTACCAAGGCATAGAGTAAAGTCTTCTTTATATTGCATAGTACAGTAGTTTACTTCTTTCCCTTATTATCTACTTATACCTTGTTTAGTCCTAGTGGGAGAAGCGCCCAAATCGGGGCCGAACCCACTAGGAGCTTCTTTTATAATTTTTTGAGCCACCGGATCCCATAATCGGTATCCTTTCGCACCTTTTGTATAACCAACAAATATGCATTTTCTTTATCTTGAATCTAACTCAGTTCTTTGACAACTATGAACCAGTGCATAAGTATGGCAACCAAATATTTTTAAATTAGAATAATCACAAGGAGTTTCGAACCATACTATCACGCCCTGGAAGTGGTTTGAAAGCGAAAAACTGTGATGATCTGGATCTCCGCGGAGGTTTTACGGTATGAGCAGCTGTGATGACCCACATCTCTGTGAAGGTCTTGCGGAGTGATTTGTGGCTTTTGGAGGCCTATGATGTGTGTTGGAGATGGTTGCGCGCAAATCAGACCTCAGAATTGGACCCAGCGCAAAATTTGTATTAAATATACCTGTCCGGATACCTTCGACAAATTTTAGAAGCGAATTTTGACAAAACGGACATTGGATTTGGACTCAGCGCGCGAAAACGATGAAATTGGATTATTTACTAATTTTTTTCGGAGCCCAGATGCCCATGCACGGATTTCGAGGCAAGGGGTACTGTTCCGGCTGCCGGGGCAGCGCCGGCGGCGATGGGCAGGCGGCGGAGCACGGCAGCGTGGCGGCGGACAGCGGCTGCGGGCAGAGGCGCGGGCCGCTCGGTCCGCGGGCATGGCGTGCACCGGGGGGATGGACGCGTGGCGGCTCCCGGTTGGCCGGCTCGTGAGATGCGGTCTACGGGAGTGCGCAGGGAGTCGTGGACCAGGGCGGGGCCACGTGGTGGCCGCTGGTTGGCCGATTCACGTGCGCTCGGTCCACGCGAGGAGCGGAGCAGGTGCCTTGGGATGCATGCACGGCGGGGGCCAGGCAGCGCGCGGTGCGGGCCGATGCGCTGACGCACGGTTCCCGCGCGCATGGGCGCGCCACGCGTCAGTGCCCGCGCGGGCCACGCGGCGCGGAGCGGCTTTTGTGGTTTTGTTGTTTGCTGTACGGGGACACATGGCGCAACGACAGCATTCCGAGCATTGGATAAACGGCTCAGATCTGGGGATTTTGGGTGCACTGTAGGCGCCCGAATCTTTCGGGCGCCCGGAAATTGTACCCCAATGTGTATTTTTCATCCGGATTTCAGCCTATAAATAGGCAGTAGGGGCTTTTTGTGTGGGATTTTGGATTTCTGGGAGCTCCCCTTTGAGCAGAGCACTTCACCACTTTGTCCTCTACCCTTCCTTGGATCTTGGGTATTTTTGGAGGCCGCGTCATCGGCGTTTTCTGCGACACGGCGCACTTCGACGCTCCTTCGTTCTGGCTTCTACCGTCGCATTTCAATTTGCGAGGCTTCCTGAGCTACCCCGATGGATTTTTGAGCCGATTTTTGCGGCAGCTCGTTCACGAGAGGTACGCCTTCGATTTCCGTATTGATCACTTTGCCTCATTTTGGGTTTTTGGCATGGTTACCGAGGTATCTTTTGACCCCTTGTATTGCTGCGAGGTATAGGACAGCGGTGGAGTATTGTTGGGATTTCTCGGCCTACGGGCATCGGATCGGGGCGTATGAGGACTCGATCGGCATCTACGCTTTGAGAGGAATGCGATCGTATTTTTATTGGATTTTTCTGAGGTCGTTTCAAAGATGTTAATTAAGCTTCTTTGGGACTGATTTTCTGCAGGCTTGTGTTCGTGATGATATTGGCTTACCGTGTTGTTCTAATTGTTTCTTGGCCTACAGGTGTCAGAACGAGGTGTATAAATACTCGATTTGGATCTACTCGTGGCGAGGATCGGAACCGTGATTTTTTTGGATTTTTCGGAGGACTGCACGTAGGTGAAAAAGACCCTTCTCTGTGCTGTTTTGGCAAAACAACAAGTGTTGTTTGGGGTGTTTAGTGGTGTTGATTGGTTGTGGTTGTGATGTTAGTTAGAGCAGAGGCTTGCGCGACCGAGTACCGAGGGTGCGGTTTCGGTGGATTTTTGATAGTGAGTGACTGCACACTTCACCGACTTCAGCTTTGCCTGCGGAAAGCGTTTCAGGTGGGTTGCTTCGTCTCCAGAACCGGTGGACGGTTCTCTAACTCTATTTGTTAGTATGCATGCATAGTTTAATGTGCAATTTTGATGATTGTGATCTAAGCATGAGAAATGGTTTGAATGATGGCATTGAGGCTTAGTGGATAAATTGTACGTGATTTATTTACCCTTATGCATGTGGGAGAGTTACAAGATAAAGATGGTTATCTTATACTAGTGGAAAAGCATGCTAGATGATGATGTTCACTTACTTGTTGGAGAATATGATTCATGCATGACTGCTTTATATTGTTTAAGCTTGTGAGCATGTATGACTAGAGTATACTACCTTTGATTGGAAGCAAGCATGTTATGAATTGTCCCTGTTGTTGGTTCAGTTTTATGCTTAACATGATTAGAGGATTATTTATTGATTATTGGAACTTGACCTAGCACCCCGTCATATGATGCATGTTGAAACCAGACTAGTAGAGAACCTTCACTTGGGCTAGGCTCTTTTATGCTTTAGACATTCCACACCTTGCATATTTCCTGGACATAGAGTTTACTCGCCCGGGTAGTGGGCCGAGTGGTCAAGTTATTGTGGGACGTGTGTTGCACTCGTGCCTGGGGGCTGAGTGGAGTCTGGTAGCTGAGTTTAGACCAGTGTTGGTGTTGTTGGGAACCGTTTGGGTTGACGGTGGTCACGGGTCGTTGAGCGTCGTCCGACCAGTGTTGCTAGCCCTGAGTTGTGGGTCGATCCCGGCTGTGGAGTATCTCCAGCCAGTGTTGTTAGCGTGGCGAGTTGGGTGTTTTGTTTTGGGAGCCGTTTGGGTCGACGGTGGTCCCGGCTGTGGAGTATCTCCAGCCAGTGAGTTTAGTGCCACGAGTTGGTTGAGTTCGCTTGTGTCTCGAGATACGTGAGAGCATATAGCTGGGTCGTTGAGAGTGTTCCGACCGTCGTGCGAGGTATTTGAGAATCTTGAGTCCTTCAATTCTGAGAGTGAGCGTGAATTTTGATTATAGCCTGCGTGAGCCACCTTGAGCTCGACAAAGATGCGCGGATACCTTTTTCCTCGGTGGGGTCGCGCCCCTCGAGTGCCTCGTCCGGAGTGGGCCTATTACTTTCGTATCGCGACTTGTCGATGCTGTCCCTCTGGCTGGGCCTTTTTTAGGCAGTCACGGACGCAGTCCTTCTGGCTGGGCCAGTTTTGGTAGTCACGGACGCCCTACGTAAGTCCAGTCCTCCGTGGATGTACAGGCAGTAGGTAGGCGCAGGCTTGACTGGACCCTATGAGGCAGTCAGTTCGATTGGGTCGATTGAGGACCTTGTGTGCGAGTGGTTGCATCTCTCTTCATCTGTATTACCCCTTGAGCATTTTAGATAGAGGCATAGTAGCTGTAGAGTTATTTCTTCCAGCCTTTCTTTATAGTACAGCATTGGTTACTTTATGCCTCTAGTAGACTTAGTGGGCAGACCGTCGGGCCTGGTGGCGGTACCCACTGAGAACTACCTGTTGGTGTAGTTCTCATACCCGTTGGGGGTTCTCCCCCTCCTTTTTCTTTCCTCTCCTTTGTTTTGCAGAGTCACTTGCGGGTGTTGCTGATTCTGCTGTTGCTGTTTGAGACGAGGGAGTCGCGAGCTAGATCCCTACCTGTATTTGGAGAGTAGTTGTACCCCCACATTGGAGATTTGTAGTACAATCAGTAGATTAGTTTTATTTTTTCACTTTTGAGAGACTATTGTATTGTGAGGATCTGACTTGTACTAAGAGCATGTACACTGATGTATTATTTTTACTTACCTCCCTGTTGAGTTCGGGGTTATTGTATCAGAGGATTTTGTATATGATCATATTTGGGAGATGGAGATTGTATCATTATTTCCAATTGTATAGTGGTTGGATTTTAGTTTTACAGCAGTTTTCTTTATAGCTCTGATACCTGTATAGCTGTAGTTTTATCTTTGCAGGTTGGACGCTTCGCCTATGCGAGGTTTTCCGTATAGGTGGCGAATCTGTTGGCGATCCCGGGTCGCAGTTTCGACCCCGGGCGTGACAGCAGCGGCTACAGGAGGCCTATGTTGTGTAATGGAGATGGTTGTGCGCAAATTGGACCACAGGAATGGACCCGACACGAAATTTGGATCAAGTTGGCCTATCCGGATGCCTTCGTCAATTTTTAGAAGTGGAATTTGGCAAAACAGACATCGAATTTGGATTCAGCGCGAGAAAACGGCCAAAATCGGCTATTTACATGTGCTTTTTGGGATCGGGACGCCCTAAAACGAACTTAGGGCATGTTTGGTATTGTTCCGGGCAAGTGGGCAGCGCCGGCGGCGCCGGGCAGGTGGCGGAGCGCGGGCACGGCCGCGGGTAGGCGCGGGCAGCTCAGGCAGGCCCGGAGGCGCGAGCAGGCCGGTCCACGGCACAGGCGCGTGATCCGGGACCAGGGAAATTGTGCACGTGCCACGTGGAAACACAGGATTGGCCGGGCCACGCCAATCCCGGCGTGACTGGCGAGGCAGCGCCACATGGTGCCTTCTGATTGGCCGGCATCTTCCGGAAGACCCAGCGCATAGACCGGCGCGTGAACCGTGCATAGACAGCGACCGGCCACGTTGCGCGCGGTCATTGGCGGGCGCCAGCCGCTGCGCGTGCGCCGAGTGCATGGAGCACAGGGGAGCGGGACACATGGCAGCATCAGGAACTTTCGAATGCTGAGAGTGGACGGTCGGATGAATCGCCACATGGATTCGGGCACTGTGGGTCGGATTCGAGCGCCCGAAACTTGCCCTTGACCCGAAATAGTGCTCTCCTTGGTTTTTCAGCTATAAATAGCCCATTGTGAGCTTCTTTTGAGGGCCTTTCAGACCTGATTTTTAGGCCATCTTCGACAGAGAGCTTCTTCATTGAGTCTTCTTCGCGTCTTGGTATCCCAGAGAATTTTTAGACACCGTTTCATATTTTTCGTTCCCAACATCGCGAGCTTTGACGCTGTTTCGACACCGATCTTTTTCGTCGACACTTCGTCCGCGGGCTCCCCCGAGTTGAGTTCTTGGAGTCTTTTGTCGATTTTTGCGGCGACATTTTCACGAGAGGTATGCCTTCGATTTTTGTGTTCATCGTTACTCTCTGTTTTTAGTTTTATGGGGCTTCCAGCAGTATCTTTAGACCCCCTTTTTGTTATTACATTTTCTGGACAGAGCTGAAATAATTTTGCATTTTCTCGGTCTACGGTTGTCGGAACTGGGAGTTTAAGGATCGATTGACAACTACACTTCGAGAGGAACACAACCGTATTTTTCTTGGATTTTTTTGAGGACTCCTCGTAGGTGAGAATTTCTGTTTTTGGGGACTGTTGCGCCAAACAGTAAAATATATATCTTGTGATTGTGATTGTGATTGTTGCGGTGTGCGGCCTTTATTACAGTTTTCAAGGGCAGTTCAGCGTTTCGCAGGAAAAGGGGAAGTTGGAACTTTTCATCACGGTTGAGGTGATCATCTTTCTTTTTGGCCCCAGCAGAAAATTATGAATGGATTGGCCTCTGCATCACCTTGACTGTGGTGGTCCAGGTTCCCATGCTATATTTCCCGTGAATCCAATATGTAAAACACCTGTTGATGGTGTGTCTGATCCATAGTGTATCAAAGGGATAGCACAGATGGACCCATTGAGGTATTTATTGTCAGATTGGCCTTCAGCTGCATTTGCCGAATTTAAGAAAAGGTTTTGGGCCAAACAGAGGTCGGATTTGGATTCAGCGCGGAAAAACACTTAAAAACGGCTATTTGCTTGTTAATTTCTGAGTCCGGATGCCCAAAAACGGACTCCCGGAAGTTTTTAGTGGTCCCTGGTGCATGGAGGAGACCGTGGACCGCCGGCTTGCCACGTGGCGGCCTGTCATTGGCCGGTTCGCATCGCTGGGTCCACGGAGCGGCGCGGCTGGGTGCATGAGCCCGACGCAGGACACGTGGCAGGCGTGGATTGGATGGCTTTTGGTGCGCGGTCCACGGAGTTTGAGCGGCGGTGCATGGATTAGAGCGGCGGTGCACGGATTTGAGCGGGGGGACACGTTTCGACCCCCGGTTGGTTGGCGCTGGGTGCGCGGTCCACGGAGTTCCCCGCGCAGGTGCATGGACCCGGCGCAGGGACATGTGGCGGCATGCCATTGGCGGGATCACGAGGCGTGGCGCACGGGGGCGCGGGCTGGCGCCTCAGGGCGCGTGCGTGGCAGGCGGCCAGGCTGCGCCTGCCCGCACGTGTGACCGCGACAGGGCGGGGGACGCGTGGCTCCCGGCCATTCGCGGGCGCCACCTACCCGGCTGACCGGGCGGTGCCACGCGTCGGCACCAGGCCGCCCGCACAGCTGTTTGCTGTGCGGGACACGCGTCCTTCACCTGGGAGGGCCACGCGGCGGCGGTTGATGCGCCCCACACAGCTGTTTGCTGTGCGGGACACGTGTCAGCCCGGGGTGAATTCGGGCGCGTCGGACGGGAGGCGTTCGACCCCTCCTGGCGGATTCGGGCGCCCGAAAGTTGGGCCCGAATCCGCCATGCCCATGTAGTGGGCTGAGGCCTATAAATAGGACTTTTGGCCCACCTTTTCACCCTTTTCTGAGCTGCTTCTCACGGAGCGTTCTTCAGGAGTTTTCTTCCTCCCTCTGAGCTACACCCCACAGAGCCTTCCTGGGATTTTTAGTGGCACACATCCCGAGGTTCTCATTTTTACGGCGCGGCGCGACGCTCGTTCATTGGTGACCGCCTTCGTCGCGTTTCAGTGCGAGGACTCCTCCGGCTTACTCCGACCTCCGATTCAGGCGATTCTTGCGCCGTTGGACTCACGACAGGAGGGACTCCGACTTCTCTGTTCTGAGCTCCCTGTATTTTCGAGTTTATCATGGAGTTTCCCGAGCTTCCTTTTGACCCTTTTTCTTTCGCGGTGTTTTGGACAGCGCTGTAGTATTTTGGCGATATCTTCGCGCACAGGCGTCGAATTGAGATGCGCCTATAGCGCACAGGCAGTCGTTTTGCATCTACACAGCGCAAGGAACACCCTCAAATTTTCTGGGATTTTTCTGAGTATTTCCCGAAGGTTAAAATCCCCCTTTTCCCGAGCTTTGTGATACTGAATTCCTGTACAGAATTCTTTGGGGTGGTTCCCTTGCAGAATTTGTATCTCAGTGTAGGAAACTCGGATTTGAGCGTGCAGGTACTCGTTTCGACCGGGTCGTCGCGACGATCGCGGTGGTATTTTTCCTGGAATTTTTTGAGCACAACTCGCAGGTGAAAAAGGCACAACTCTGGACTGTTTGTTGGGACAGCACACTCTCGGGGATACTTAGATGTTTAATTGTGTATATTTTGGGGTATTTGTAGGTGCAGTGTTACAGCCGCTGTCTCGTTTGGGCGTGGATATTATTGGACGGAGATTTAGCGTTCGAGGTGGGTGTTGTTGCGAATCTCTTACTTTTGACTACCCACTAGGCTTATTGGAGCGTTTTCCATATTAGAAAGCTAATTTCACCCTTTGAATGATATTTGCATGCTTATGTGAGATAGATGGGACATATGTTAGTACTTGCTTACAAATGGCATTAGTGAATTAGAGTGGTAATATCACTTGAGAGAGAAAAGGCTACATTAGTAACTTTGTGGATATTATGCATATGACTTACTAGTACATAGGGTACTTAGGCCATCGTGATGATTTGTTGCTAACATGCTTTATATCATGGGCAATTGCATGATTGTTTGGACATCTAGTTAGGCCACTATTCATTGCTACACTATCATATTGGGACTTGACTTAGGAGAAACCATGTTTAGCTGTTCTCCTTTCTATTCAGATGCATGTTGCTTGAGTTAGAGCAGGGGTTTGGGATAGTGTAGTCGAGGTCATCGAGTCAGGGTCAGGTTAGACTCGATTATGGATTGTGGGGCATTGTGGCAACCGCGGACATTAGGCGGTTAGCCAGATGTTGATTACTTTATCAGATTTGGACTTGTGGGGTGTTGCGGCGACCGCGGACATTGGGCGGTTGACCGGATGTTTTACTTATGCATCAGATTGGGTATCAGATTTCTCTAGTGGATGGAGTTTCCCACTTATTGAGTATTATTATACCAGATTGGGGATCGGGGTTTCTTTAGTGGACGGAGTTTTCCACTTTGATCATAGTCATGATCAAAGTCCTGCTATACAGAGATACTTTACTCGTGTGGGTCGCTCCCCTCGAGTGCCACTCCGAAAGTAGGCCATTGACCGAGCCATGTGTGCCGGTCTGATACTTATTTTGGGATGCGAGCCATGTGGGCCGATCCCGCGGTTTCGAGCCATGTGTGCAGATTCCGCTGAGCAGGCAATACCAGTTTTACTAGTGGCACTAGATTGGGTTATTTGGACAGATACAGTTTTCTGATGCATTCATACAGTCATTCCATTTGATATTGCATTTAGAGGCATAGTAGTGGTAGTTTCCCTTATCAGTAGCCTTTATAGCTTACTACTGTTCTTTCCCTTTTTGCCTCTAGTAGTCCTAGTGGGCACGTCAGAGTTTGAGGTTTTGCCCACTAGGGGAGACTACTGTTTTATATAGTAGTTCTCACCCCCATTGTCTCTCTTTTCTTTTCCCCCTTTGTTTTGCAGAGTCTTCTGCGGGAGTTGCAGGGCCGTCTCGGGCAGATCGAGGTAAGCGGATAGCGGATTAGATAGTTCATCTACCCGACTGCGAGCTTAGGGGTGTATCAGTTGTACCCTTTTTATTTCTCAGACAATTGTGGTTTATTTTGGGTCTGGCTCTTGCCAGCTGTTTGTACTTATTTGGTGACCTGGGAGAGACACTTGTATATTTTGAGAGTTTTTATTGTACTTTTACTTTCTAGCTGTGGTCTGAGATGTTGTAGTTTTATTTTAGCTCTGTTTTATGCTCCTTTATGTATATCTTTTATATCTGAGCAGGTTACCAGCGCTTCGTGTACACGGAAAATTCTGTGTGCACGGCGGATCTGTGGACGGGCCCGGGTTCTGGTTTACACCCGGGGCGTGACATTGACGGGTTCGCTGATTTTTGTGCCGAACTTGTTGGACAGCACTTCGGTATTTTGTTTACCGCCGCCGATGAGGTAGGAGTTTTTGGGAGCTTTTGGGTTCGTTGGAACTGTAGGAACTGGGAGAACGCGCACGTCAAACTTCAGCCTGACCGAATTCCGGATCTGTGCGTTCTAGGTGGGTAGTTGTTGTGTACCTCTTTCTACGGCTTACTCACTAGGGCTACTAGAGAGATCCCTGATTTATTATTTATCATTTTGCCACCCCATTGGAGATCATGCATGAATAAATTATCCTGATTAATTCTTAGCCTATCTATGTGGGATTGGTACACTATGATGATTTTATGGACATGTATAGTTGATTAGTGGTTATGACCCGATGATCTATTCCTTTGTGAGATTGTTACATGATACTATTACTTATATCTTTCTTGAGAACAATTGCATGCTTGTATGGACATCTAGATAGGCCACTGTTTTATCGCTACACTATCATATCGGGACATGACTTAGGAGAAACATGATTGTTCCTTTTCTCATTTTTATTTAGACATGTGATTCATGTTGCTCGGGTTGCGAGTAGGAGTTTGGGATAGTATAGTCGAGGTTAACGAGTCTGGAAGAGATTGTACCAGATTGTAGACTTGTGGGGTGTTGCGGCAACCGCGGATATTGGGCGGTTGACCGGATGTCGATCTTTGCATCAGATTGGGGTTGAGTTTCATTTGTGGACAGAGTTTCCCACTTTGAGCATAGTCATGATTAAGCCCAGCTGTATTGAGATACTTGTGACATTGTTACTTTACTCGTGTGGGTCGCGCCCCTCAATTGCCACTCCGGAGGTAGGCTTATGACCGAGCCGTGTGCCGGTCAGTTGGTCATATTGGGATTCTAGCCATGTGCCGATTCTACTACTGGGTTCTTGAGTTCGATGACAGAGCAGGCAGTACTGGGTTCTATACCGGTCCATCTGATTGGGTTTATTTGGTAGATACTATTCACTGATGCATGCATACACTCGTTGTTATTCAGTACTGCCTTAGAGGCATAGTAGAGGTAGTTTTTTTTATCAGCAGATTATTTTAGTATACCACTTTACCTTATTTCTAGCCTTTGGTAGACTTGGTGGGTACATTGGAGTTTGAAGATTTACCCGCTGGGGGCTACTGGTTTACCAGTGGTTCTCACTCCTATAGTTTGTTTCCTTCTGTTAAGGAATTTGTTTTGGCGTATTTCGTAAAATGTTTTAAGTCTTGAAGATTGAAGATGAAGAATTGTAGATCATATACATCAATCTCAAGAAGAATGAATTCAAAAGGATCAGGTACGTTTAACTAAATAATTTTGGTGATCCGAATACATTCTTGTAGTTTAGAAACACTTGGAAGATTTTTCATTGCATAAAAATCAAAAAACTGGACAAGTTGGATGTTCAGGATCCAGATCAGACCATTTCAGTCCGGACCCCGAACATAGTTTAGTTCATGCGCAATTCCAGTCCGGAACAGCCTCTGCTCAGTCCGGACCCCGAACTATGTGTTTGCTAAAATCGCATGAACACTCCGAATCAGAAAATTTCAGTCCGGGCCCCCAGCTTGTATTTCTGGAAAAGCTCTGTCTAAAGACGACAGTCCGGATCAGATTTAATCCAGTCCGGACCGCCGAGCGGAAAAATTTCAGATAAGGTAATTTTTTATTCTTATCTCTTTCCAAAGGTTTCTAACCTATAAATAAACCCTAATTTCACATCTAGGGTAACCGAATGAAACCGGAGAAAATATAAAAAATCCATATATATATAGAAGAAAGAAAAACATGATCTAATTTATGTTTCTTCACCAATATTGTTCAATTCGATTCAAGGGTTCACAAACTCATATTTCTTGTAGAATCAAATTGAAGAATACTTAGATGGTAATTTCTTATCTATCTTTGATCTAAGTATTCGGCGGATTATCATCACCAAGAAAACAACTATTTCCCAAAATCAACGCGTGGATTCGCGTGGCCATGTGGATTCAAGGTGCTACCGCTCTCGTGGGTTCGAAGGGAGGTACGTTCATGTGATCGATACGTACTACTTTGGTGAGGACCGTGAATTCGGTTGGACGTCGTGGACTTGGCGTTGGACGCAAATCGTAGATTCGAGGAGCGTTGTGGAGCGAGCGGAGAAGATCTACTTGGAGCGTATGGAAAAGGTTGAGTCGTAGGGTTACGGTAAATCACCTTGTACGTGTTTAATCTTAGTGAATTTCGCCGTGTTATCGGTCCCATGGTTTTTTACTCCTGTGATGGAGTTTTCCACGTAAAATCTTGCGTACTTATTTATTTTCCGCATTGGGTTATTTTTTACGCAATGATTTGGTGTGTTTATTGTTTACACCTATTCACCCCCCCTCTATGTGGTTTTTCCCCTATTCAGATCCATATTAACATAACCCACACCTTCTTCTTCCCTTTGTTTTGCAGGGTCTTCTGCGGGAGCTGCCAGGCCTTCGGCGGCTGATCGAGGTAAAGGGATCGCTGAGTAGATAGGTTCCCTATGAGGCTGTGCGTTATAGTTCGACTTTTGGTGTACCCATTTTACTCAGACTATCATACTCTTTTTATTTTGGGTATGACTTCAGCCAGTTGGTTGTATATTTCTCGTGAGTTGGGAGGTGTTATTGTATTTTATTACGGTTGTACTTCAGTTTCAGTCTGAGATAGTATAGTTTTTAGTTTCGGCTCTATACTTGTGCTCTTTTATTGTTCATCTTATATCTGAGCAGGTTTTTAGCACTTCGTGTACGCGAGAAATTCCGTGTACATGGCGGATCTGTAGACGAGCCCGGGTTCTGATTTACCCCTGGGGCGTGACAGATTAAGTTGGTATCAGAGCTTAGGGATAGGTCAGTTGGGATTTAGGAAACCCTATGTGAGGACCCGAATCCCCGCGATAGGATTACTGTTGGATCAGCAGCTTCTGGAGGCCTTTGTTGGGTGTCGGAGGTGTTTGTGCGCATATTGGACACAAGAATGGACTCAGTGCGTAAAATGGATCGCGAGTGTATTCGGATGCCCCCGTCGAATTTTAGAAGTGGTTTCGCGTGAAACGGATATCGGATTTGGATTCAGCGCGGAAAAATGATGGAAATTATCTACTTGGTTGTATTTTTCTCAGTCCGGACGCCCGAAAACAGACACCCGAAAGTTTTCAGTGTTTTCGGGTGCATGGTGGATCGGTGGACCGAGGGCTGTGCCACGTGGCAGCTTCCTATTGGTGCCGTACGCCACGTGGCGGAGCAGGAGGCGCGGTGCAGTGGGCTCGGCCCACGGGAGCAGGCACGGGGAGCGCGCGTGTCGGGCAGTCGCGCGGGCAGGCGCGGCGCAGCGAGGGTGGTGTGCTACGTGGCAGCTTCCCATTGGCAGGCTTTGGACACATGGCAGCAGCGGGTTGGCTGGTGCAGCAGGTGCGGTCCACAAAGCAGAGAGGCGGGCGCCTCTGGTTGCATGCGTGACAAGAGGCAGGCAGCGCGGCGTAGGCGCACGTGGGCTCGGCGCCCGATGCGTTGGCGCGGGGGAGGCGGGCGCGTGGGCGCGGCCACGCGTCGCGAGCAGGTAGGTCGGACCCGCTGTGTAATATCACGGTTTTTGTGTAACAAGTTACCCTCCTGCTAATAAAGCTTAAGTTATGGGAAAATTGAATTAACGGGTTTACTTAAGTTGATAATCTTGAGGTGCGGGTATTTTTCTGTGATAGAGCTCGAAAAACGGTGAACGGCGGCGCGACGGGATCCGGATTCCGACTTACGGAACCCCCAGAAATGGGGTGTAAGGATCGCGGTAGCCGGGAGGTGCATCGAAATCCGTGCAAGTGATTGTGCACGCTTTTCGAGGAGATAAGGAATTATCTTTAGGGAGTTATCTCTAAGGAATTATCTCCAAGGATTAATTAAATAATTAATTAATTAGAGATTGAAATACCCGATGTGGATTTTGACGGTACGTACATATGAAAAGGGAAAATAAAAAAAATAAATTAATAATAAGATTTATTTATTTCCCATATACCGAAAGGAAAACCCTAATTTTAAAAGATCGCCTCCTCAAACCTTCCCTCTTGTGCGTGCCGAAAACCAAACGAAACCCTAGTTCGAAAAGAGAGAAAAGAGAAAAGAAAAGGAAACCCAAACCGGAGGAAAAAGAAATAGAGAAGGAAGAAGCGGAGGAACCCGATCGCCCCGATCGACGTGCCGGAAACCGGAGAACGAGACATCACCGCCATCGGAGGGCGGATCCGGATTCTCACCACCGCAAAGAACGGAGATCGGGATCGCGTTGCCTCCTCCATCGGAGTAAGGTTAGGAATCGTTATTTCTCTCCTTCGTCGGTTTAATCGTGGGTTTTTTCGTGTTCTTTTTAATCGGTAAATTGATCATGGGTTTTTGATTGATTTTGATCGGTGATTTGTTCGTGTTTTGACCGGGTTTAATCGATGGTTTTTAATCGGTCTTGATCAGAGGTTTGTTCGGGTTACCGATCGATGTTTCGTTTGGTCTCCGATCAATGGTTTTATCGTTGGAGCGATCCGGGATTTTTGTTGGGTAAATTGGGTGTTCTGTTGGAGCATGGGGGAATTAATGGGAAGCCGCCTCCGCCGTTGTCAAACGGGAGGCCGCCGCCGCCGTTATCATGTTCACGAGGTCGTCGCCGCAGCCGCCGTGGTCGCGTGGTCGCAACCGGAGCCGGAGAAGACGACGAAATCGGAAGATTAAAAGAATATTTGATTTACTGTTCACGGAAGCCCAGCCCGCAGCCCGCGGTCCACGATCCAGACGTGGACCCGGCGCACGGTTCGCCTCTCCCTTCACTGAACCCCGCTGCACCAAGCCCGGCCTGCAAGAGGTGCACCGGCCCAGCCCGAACCGCACGGTGCACGCACTGGGCGTGCACCCGGTGCGCGCCACCGCAGCCGCGGGAGGTGAACCCGGTGCGCGCTCTTCTCGTGCACCGGCCCGGCCCAAGGAGCATGGTGCACGCGCCCGGGGTGAGCCCGGTCTGCGCCGCCGCCTCCACTGTGCTGTGAACCTGGTCCACGCCAGGCCCGTGCACCATCCGTCAGCCCGGAAGCCCGGTAGCTCCGTTTTCAGCCCGTTTCGCCCCGTTTTAGAATGTTTTTTACCACAACGACATTTTTAACAATGATGTAGTTCTTTCGGGACAGTTTTTGGGTCGACGGCTTTGTGTTGGACGACACAGTCCGCTTGGCACAGTGATTTTGGTTTTTCATCGGTCTATTGTTACAGTGGTCGGGACCACTGATTTTGCCTGTTTAGGGTAAAAACGTTAAATGGTATTTTTGGTTATTTTATTAGGCCGCGTGAAGTTCTGATTGCCTAAGAGGGTCACGGCCGCGGTCGTTTATCTTCGTTCAGGTGGGTACCTTTGGTTATTTTCGGTGTAATGTCGTTCCCGAGTATTTTGCATGATAAAGTAGATGTTTTGGTAAACTGTCTAACCCCATTGCATGTAAATCCTGTTTTATATTCTAACTGAGGGGGCTGAGGTCGCAATACTATTTTATGTTCTAACTGAGGCGGCTGAGGTCGCATGGCAGTTTATATGCTCATATTGCTTACACGCACACCGGCGGTTTGGCCACCGCACAGGGTGTATTTTTTCGGAAAGATGGTAAGGATTACCCGTGTACCCCACGACTCGTGATGATCGGGATCCCTCAAGGAGAGGCGACTGCTACTTGGGCAGTGGAGGGGATTGGTGGCACCAAGAAAATGAGCACGCTATTTGGGGTCGGAGCCCAATAGCTATCTGGGGTTGGTGCCCAGCTTGTTTTGTGACAGGGATTTAGCGATACATGAGGGGGAAGTAAATGCTCCGGTGTATCGGTTTGTCTTTTCAGTTATTGCATTTACTGTTTATATCTACTTTATCAGTCACTGACTACCCACACTGTGACAGGTCCGAGCAGGGGTGGGAACCGGGACGACGGTGAGGCAACGGTTAGAGGACCCTAGCCCTTGAGGCTATTAAACTTTACTGTTTTATGGTTATCTTTTATTGTGTTTGGTTAGTCTAGCTGTGATTACTTGTGCATGGTTTCTTGTCGATGTTGGATTGAGGACTTAGTGTAGGAATATCTTCTCATATCTGTGAATGTTGAGATGTATGAATGCGGCTCGTTTTCAAATACAAACATGGTTTCAAAAGTATTTGCAAACCAAGTGTCGTGTGGGCACTGATTTCAAAACCTGTGGATTTATCCTTTCAAGTAAGGTGTGTTACGGAATTTGAGTTGGCGTATTTCGTGAATTCGGTTAAGTCTTGAAGATCGAAGATAAAGAAAGTTGGATCATTTAACTCAATCTCAAGAAAGAAGAATTCAAAAGGATCAGGTATGTTTAACTTAATATCTTTGGTGATCCGAATACTTCTTATAGTGTAGAAACACTTGGATGAACTTGTAATTGCATAAATATCAAAAACTGGACATGGGACATGTTTAGGATCCGGATCAGACTTTCCAATCCGGATCCCGAAGGGTGTTCGTTCATACACAAGTTCAATCTGGATCGTAGCCTCCTTTGATCCGGATCCCGAACACTGGTTTTACCATGATTTATGAACGATCCGGATCAGGCTTCCCAATCCGGATCCCGAACGTTGGTGTTTGGTGAAACTGTATGAACGATCCGGATCAGGCACTTCGATCCGGATCCCGAACCTTCGTTTTTCTGGAAACTGTTTTTCTCGCTACTGCAATCCGGATCGCCGAACTCCGATCCGGATCGTCGTCATGTAAAATTCCAGAAAATGATAGTTTTTTATTCTTATCTTCTTCCAAGAGTTTCTAACCTATAAATAGACCCTATGATTCATTTTTCTAGGGTAAGCCACTTAAGCCGTGGAAGCCGTCATATTCAAATCAAAATACGGCCATATGAATCCACCTATAGAGAAGAAAGGAAATCAATAGATATTACCCTATGTTTCTTCATCTATATTGATTGATTTGATTCTAGGTTTTCATACTCACATTTTGAGTAGAATCAAATCAATGAATACTTAGATGGTATTTCCGATCTATTTCTAATCTAAGTATTCGGCGGATCATGACCACCCAAAAACAACGATTTATCCCAAATCGGCGCGTGGACTCGCGTGGCCTTGTGGATTCAAGGTGCTACCGCTCTCGTGGATTCGGAGTGAGGTACGTTCGTGGATTCGAAGCGTACTACTGGGTGAAGACCGTGGATTCGATCGGACGTCGTGGATTCGGCGTTGGACGCAAATCATGGATTCGAGAAGCGTCGTGGAGCAAGCGGAGAAGATCAACTAGGAGCGTATGGAAAAGGTTGAGTCGTCTGTGAGTACGGTATATCACCTTATACGTGTTTAATTCTAGTGGATTTCACCGTGTTATCGGTCCCGTGGTTTTTTACTCCGGTTTGGAGTTTTCCACGTAAAAATCTCTGCGTGCTATTTATGTTTTCCGCATTGGGTTTTATATCGCAAAGATTTTTGAGTGTTTATTGTTTACACCTATTCACCTCCCTCTAGGTGTTTTTTCCCCTATTTAGATCCTATTATACATAACCCAACAAGTGGTATCAGAGCGGGAATAGGGTTGTAAACAATGGTTGAAGGTGGAAATATCAACAGACCTCCGTTCTTCGATGGAACAAATTATGCGTACTGGAAAGTACGGATGAAAGCCTTTTTAATTTCCATCGACGAACGGGTGTGGCAATCAATTGAATTAGGATTGACTAATCCAACTGAAATTATTGCTGATGTTCGCACCATCAAACCTAGGTCGAAATGGACCAAGGAAAGGATAGATTTTTCTTCTTACAATGGCAAAGGGATTAATGCTCTATTTAATGCTTTGTCTCAAACTGAGTTCTCTCGCGTCTCGGCATGTGAGACTGCGAAAGAAATCTGGGATGTTTTTCAAGTTACGCATGAGGGAACTAACCTTGTGAAGATTCAGAAACTGCAAATGCTTACGAGCAAGTTTGACTCTATTTTCATGGCAGAAAATGAATCGTTCACAGACTATTACACACGATTGCTAGACATCGTAAACTCATGTGCTAACTTGGGAGAGAAGATTCCAGAATTTAAAATTGTAAGAAAAATATTAAGAACTCTTCCTGAAAGATTTCGTTCCAAGGTTACAGCCATTGAAACTATTAAACACCCGGACGAAATCCGTGTAGAAGAATTAGTTGGTTCTTTACAAACATATGAAATGACGTTTCCTACTAACTATTCTTCGGGAAAGGCATCCTTTTCTAAGTTTTCAGGTTATGCTTTGAAAACAACAAAAGAAGAAGACGCGGATTCATCCTCCTCAGGCGATAACGAGAACCTATCTATGGAGGACTTTGAGAAGCAGCTCGCTCTCTTGACAAGGAAGTTTCGCCGAAATTTTCGAAGGGGTAATTCAAGCAAAATTCCATCCTTCGGAAAGTGGAAGAAAGGCAAGGGTTCTTCAAGTTACAAGTCAAGAAAGCAACAGGGTTTTTCTAAGGATAAGAAAAGCACAGAAGGACAAGTCCAATGCTTCAAGTGCCGAGGGTACGGCCATATCTCAACGGAGTGTCCTAATAAGAATCCGTCAAAGAAGAAGGCGATGAAAGCCGTCACTTGGGATGACACCTCATCGTCAAATGAGTCATCTTCAAGTGATGAAGAAGATAACGCAACAGCGTTCCACGCGTCCACATCTTCACCCTTCATGTGCTTAATGGCTAGTACATCCGAGTCATTGTCCAACTCCACTGTTGAAAAGATTGCAACGGACGATGAATCGGATGATTCGGAAGGTGAAGATTTTGCTCTAGCCTATCACAGACTTTTGAGGGATTCAAAGAAACTGGCTAAGCAAAACAAGGGGTTGAGAGGGAGATTGCAGGATCTCGAAGAAGAACTAAAAAGGGTAACTTCTCTCTCGACCGATCTTGAAGTGGAAAGGGATAATCTGATAAAAGCAAATGCTTCACTTCAAGAGTCCAATGAGCAATTCGAGAAGAATTATGTAGATATGGTGAACAAAGCGAACTACTTCTTGAAGCTCAACGGCGAGGCCCGACAGGAAAAATTGGAAATGACAGAGACCATTCTCCAACTCAAGGATGACTTACAGCGATTTTCATCAGGAAGGAGTAAGTTGGATAAACTTCTTGGTCTTGGTCAATCAAACAAGTTCGGCCTCGGATACAATCGAACTAACGACAATTTTAGTTCGGTTGGGACAGTCTTTGTGCCCCAGTCGGTATCTCCTCCTCCGACACCGGAATTGACGACAAACAACGACAACAAACCTACTTCCCCCTCTTCGGAATCGTCAAGCATCAAGGTATGTTTTCGTTGTGGTATTGCAGGGCACATAAGGAGAAATTGCAAGATGGGAGCCAAACGCTCAACTCAAGCACTTTTTGCAACGACTTCCAAAAGGGTGATTCCTCGGAAATCAAATGCAAATTCTTCGAAGGAAAAGAGCCTCGGTAGTTCATCAAACAAGACGACGATGTCAAGGAAAAGCGATGGATCAAACAAGACGCTTTCACCAAAGGTATCAACCTCACAATCATTTCCAACGTACACCAAAACTCGAAAGGTTTGGGCACGCAAAGGTGAAGTTTTCCCCTGTCTTGTTACAAATATTTCCTTGCATGCGTATGATAATTCATCTTGGTACCTGGATAGCGGTTGTTCTCGTCACATGACCGATGACAAAAACTGTTTTCAAAATTTTGAGAAAATCTCCGGAGGACTTGTAGTTTTCGGAGACGGTCAGTCTTCCAAAATTTTTGGAAAATGAACAGTAGCTATTCCAGATGGGCCGATTCTAAATAATGTGTTATTTGTTGATGGCCTTAAGACTAACCTCATAAGTATCAGTCAACTTTGTGACAATGATTTTTCAGTTAATTATTCATCTGTTGAATGCATTGTAACTGATAAGGACCATGTTTTCTTTTTAAAGGGGGTTAGATCTGAAAACAATTGTTATGTTGTTCCCAATAAAATTTCTGAAAATTGTAACTTAGCCTCTTTGAATAATGAAACGCTTTGGCATGAAAGGCTAGGTCACATAAATTTTAAGGAACTTGCTAGAATTGCTAACAAAGACGTGGTCAAGGGGGTTCCTAAACTTTCACTTAAACAAAACATTGTGTGTGGTGGTTGTCAAAAGGGAAAACAATCTAGGACTGCACACAAGAACTTGAACCACGTTGGTATCAAACGGCCCTTGGAATTACTGCATATGGATCTTATGGGGCCGACACGTCAACCATCCTTGGGAGGTAAATGGTATATTTTCTTATTGGTTGATGATTTCTCTAGATACTCATGGGTAGTATTTTTAAAAGAGAAAGCTGATACTTTTGATTCTTTTCACGAGATTTGCCTTCGTATTATGATTGAAAAGAATGAAAAGATCATTCGTGTTAGAAGTGATAGAGGTGGAGAATTCATAAATTCTAAATTCATCGATTTTTGCACTTCCAATGGCATTAAACATGAATTCTCAGCACCCTATACACCTCAACAGAATGGTGTTGTCGAGCGCAAAAACAGAGTTGTACAAGAGATGGCACGTGTTATGCTTCACAGCCGGAATTTACCGCTATATTTTTGGGCTGAAGCTGTGAACACTGCAATCTATGTTATTAATCGAGTTTATTTGCGCCCGGGAACGTTAAATACACCATATGAACTATGGTGTTGTAGAAAACCCAACATCAAATATTTTTGCATCTTTGGGAGTCGATGTTACATCTTACGTGACCGCGAAAATCTTAGAAAATTTGACTCTCGAAGTGACGAAGGGATTTTCATGGGGTATTCTACAAATAGTAGAGCATATCGGGTATTTAACTTGGAATCTAAAACGATCGTAGAATCCATAAATGTTAAAGTAGATGAAGCTTTCCACTTTGCATCTGATAAATCTACCCCTGATATCTCACTTGATGATGATACTCCTGTAAATGCATCTTCTCATGATAATACTTCCAATATTAATGATGCATCTAATGGTTCTTCAAGCTTATCTGATGTGCAGGAATCATCTCATGTTCCTCCGAGTACTCCATTACAACAAACGTTACGCATCTCCAAGGATTATCCTGAATCAAACATCATTGGAGACCCACAAGAAGGAGTCAAAACTCGGAGACAGTTGGTCTGTGGATTCGCTTGTTACGTTTCCATGATTGAACCAAAGAATGTCGATGAAGCTCTTCAGGATGACTACTGGATTGAAGCAATGCAGGAAGAGCTCCATCAGTTTGAACGAAACAAAGTCTGGGAATTAACGACGCCTCCGAAGCAACACAATGTGATCGGTACTAAATGGATTTTCAAGAACAAGAAAAATGAGGATGGTACCATCATCAGGAACAAAGCACGTTTAGTTGCTCAAGGCTACTCTCAAATAGAAGGTATAGACTTTGATGAAACGTTCGCCCCTGTAGCTAAACTCGAGTCCATTCGTATCTTATTCGCTATTGCTTGTCACTTTAAAATAAAACTCTTTCAAATGGACGTTAAGAGCGTGTTTTTAAATGGGTTTTTAAATGAGGAAGTTTATGTGGCTCAACCGAAAGGTTTTGTAGACTGTAAACTACCTAACCATGTTTTTCGTTTGAAAAAGGCTCTTTACGGTTTAAAACAAGCACCGCGAGCGTGGTACGAAAGGTTGACAAAGCACCTTTTGGAGAAGGGCTATACTCGAGGGGGAGCAGACAGGACTCTCTTTGTGAAGCATTATCAAAATAACTTCATTGTTGCACAAATCTATGTCGATGACATTGTATTTGGAGCAACAAAGGATAATGATGCTTCTAAATTCGCAGAAACCATGGAAAGCGAATTTGAGATGTCTATGATGGGCGAACTGACATACTTTCTTGGATTGCAAGTGAAACAAAATGGTGAAGGCATCCATCTGTGTCAATCCAAGTATGCAAAGGAGTTGGTAAAGAAATTCGGATTAGAAGATTCTAAAGATTTTCCTACTCCTATGGGAACTAGCAATAAGGGATTAGGAAGTGAATCTCTTAGTGAGAATGTAGACGAGAAACTTTATCGCAGCATGATTGGAAGTCTACTTTACCTCACAGCTAGTCGCCCGGATATATCCTTTAGTGTTGGGATTTGCGCGAGATATCAATCAGCACCAAAGGAGGTTCACCTGAAAGCGGTGAAACGGATCATCCGGTACATCAAAAGAACCATTAATTTCGGAATTTGGTATCCTATGGGAACAAGTCTAGATATTATTGGATACTCAGATGCCGATTGGGCAGGATCTGTGGATGATCGGAAAAGTACGAGTGGTGCATGTTTTTATCTTGGCCATTGCCTTGTTGCATGGCATAGTAAAAAGCAAAACTGCATTGCACTCTCGACAGCCGAAGCGGAATACATCTCAGCGGGTAGTTGTTCAACTCAACTCATTTGGATGAAAAGCGTGTTGAGCGACTTCCGGATTTCAGCAACTTCGGTAACTGTTTTATGTAACAACACTAGTGCTATAAACATTTCAAAAAAAAACCCTGTGTTGCACTCAAGAACAAAACACATTGAACTTAGATATCATTTTCTTAGAGAGCTAGTTGAATCAAATATTCTTCAAATTTCCTACATTTCAACTGAAAATCAATTAGCTGACTTTTTAACAAAACCTTTGGATCAAAAACGTTTTATTCATTTGCGTAAAGCAATTGGAATGCTTTCCTTGAAATAACCTCTTTTTGAAACTTTTGTTTAGGTTAGGTTTTGTTTTTGTGTTTTTGTTCATTATCTATGCTTAGACATAGAACATTAATTGAGCATTAGTTTTTATTGACTTTAACTGCATCCTTTTATATGTTTAGAAATTTATTATGCTTTGGATATCATAATAATTCATTTGATGCAATGATCATTTATGTGAATTAAATCATCTTTGTGTTGATCAAAGTCAATTTCTCTCTCAATGATCTCTTGGTATAGTTTTTATCTTATTTGACTGTTTAGTCGAGTATGAAATCGAGATCAATATTTGGCTGAGTACTTTATATCTTAAATAATTGATAGCCAATTGAGGGGGAGTCAAAGAAAAAGTGTTATGCTCAAAAGATGTGGAAAGAGTTACATCCCAATGAGGAGTGTGAAAACTACCACCACATGGAGGAAAGAGCTACCACCTCGGTCGTCCGAGTACTGTGTGCAGCTACCACATGTATACCAAGCAAGGTTTTTCAAGTTTGATTAAGTAAAATGCATGTTGAAATACTTGACTCTGTCAAAATTTCAAGGTTGGTATAAGGTGGGAATTTTAATGGAAGATGCTCAAAGAGCCACTCTCTTCAATAAATTGACTAGATATATTATCTAACTTATCTGGGATTTCAGACATCTATTGATCTTTGTATTTCATTTTCTTTACCGAATTAATGATTTGATAAAGGCATTACTCATAAGATCAAGTTAGATGTAATTGAAGTTGTTCAACTTTAAGAGATTTATTTTTTATAAATTTTCATTTCATTTGTTGGATGTTATTGATAGATTTGGCATAATCTATTTCTTGTTGTATGAAACGATGATTTTCATTTAAAGTTGATACACAAAAGTGCTTACAATTTTTTTCTGGATTTTCTAGAATTTTTCTGAATTTTTCTGAAGAAAAAGTTGTAGCCGATCCGGATTGGACAAGCCGATCCGGATCCCGAACGCAGGTATTCTCTGCGGGTAGCCGATCCGGATCGTAATCACGAACTGATCCGGATCGCGGCTAGGGTTTTATAAAGAACAAAAGGGTTTTGATTTTTTTTACCTCAATCTTTTGTTCGAATGTCTCCAGAGCTTCTCTCTCTAGAATTCATTCATCTTGGAAACTTTCAAACTCAAGTTCTTCGATTCCAAGTTTTATTGATCAAAATCTCGGTATTTCACAGTTTTTCATATTCTTCCTCAAAAACGTGATGAATTTCCGTATCCTTTTCGTTTGTGGATGGTTTTTGATCAAATTTCTTTTGAAATAAGAACTCTGGGTAGATTAGTTTTGATTATATGCTAGGTATTCTCATGATAAACGGATTTTTGGCATTCGATTTCAAAAATTTCGGTTTTAGGGCATATAATGGGAATTTTCCAAAATCATGCGATTGATCTATTTTTAAAATTCCTTTTGCAAAACTAATTCGATTCTTAGTCTCTCTACACGATAATGATTGTTTGGGTACAATTTTTCAAATTTTTGAAAATTAACAATTTTTTCGTGTTCTTGAGTTGTTGCTCACAGGATTTCGTTTCACAAGCAATTGCAGCAATGGCATTCACATGGATCATAGTTCTTCTTGTTGCGATGGTACATACTCGAGCAACCAATAAATTAAAGAGGGCAAAGAAACCGTTTCGTAAAGGAGAATGTGTTCAACTTGAAGATTCAGAATCTGAACCAGAAAAGGATGAAGTCAATTGGGATGAGTTGTCAGATGATGAAACACATCCTGTAAAATCGACACAGAAAACCTCTGTTGTTTCGAAAGGAAAAACTGCAATGGACACTTGAAAAGCACCTATGACTGACCCGTCCATCTCGGTGAAGAGGAAGAGACTAGCTCGACGCTTTGGACGAGCACGAAATGCTGATGTTAGCAAACCAATAGCTCCTGACTCCCCACCTCGCATGGAAGAAGTGTTCGTTAACACTGATCGCCTTAGAGCTTTTGAACATCGTGAATGCATCGGTGAACGACATGTCAACATTGAAGCTCTCCGAAATCACTCACCAGAGTTTGGGATTTTAATTGAACAAACTAATCTTATTCAAGTCTGCCGATTCCCGGAATTACTTGGGTATTGTTTGTATCGTGTAAGAACCTTTTACACAAATGCGAGACATCTTCAGGAAGATGAACTTGGTTCGATGCAATTCTACACAAACATCCAAGGGATGAGACTCACAATCACTCCGCAGTTAATCGGCGAGGTCCTAGGAATGGAATCAAACAGATCGGGGATCAACTTTTTGATGGGAAGAAGTTTGACGAATGCCATGTGGCAAACCGTGATAGAAGGAATTTGTTTGGAAGGAACTGAATCAGCAGATGGTAAATCTGTAAAATCCAAACAACTTCGGCTTGAGTACCGATTTCTTAACTTCATCATGTGTTACAACATTCTCCCTAACTTGCAGACAAAGGTAGTGAGATGGGATAGAATGCTGTTCTTATATCTCCTAGGTCATCCTTCTAAGGCCGTAGGGTTGAACATAAACATCCCGTACATAATTTGGAATAGAATGTCTAGATATGTTAAGCATCCTCATCCTACTGAACGACTTCCATTCCCATTAATCATCATGAGGATCTTGAAAAAGTTTAAGATTGATATCAGCTCGACATCATATCAACACTGTTGAGGGATGATAGATGAATCAACAATTGTGAAGTCTCTTCACAAATTGCCTCATGTCACTTTGACTCCTTCCTCTACAAAGAAACCTTATGCAGGCACCTCTGCCTCGCCATCACATCAAGCACCAGGAGAAGATGATGAAGCATCAGTAACCTCCATCTACAAACAGCAACAAAGACTGTCTTTTGAACAGGAGCAAATCACCAAAGAGCAAAGGCGAATCTCCGAAGAACTCGAAATAATCACAGCGTCCCAAATCACATTAACTAAAACGGTCTCGTCAATGAAGAAGTTAACGCAGAAAATGTTCTCGAAAATGGGATGCAACGCCTCGAATGACTCAGATTCAGATGCTTGAGTCGTTTGTCTAATAATTCTCTTGTGCAGGATTTTTTTTTTTTTTTAATCCTTTTCTTGTGCAGGTTTTAAGGTTTTGGTTTTTAGTTCTCAAACTTTTGGTTCCTGAACTTGTTAACTTTTCTCTCCTTTTTGGTAATTTTGGCTAACTTTGTGACAAAAAGGGGGAGAGAGTATTAGAACAGTTTGAACAATCTTGATTGTCCAGTTGAACCATGAAGGTAAGTAAGGTAAGTAGAACTTCAACTTTTGGTTTTCATTTGTGATTGCATGCATGCCTCGACTAACTATTTGCTAACTATTTGGGCATGTAATATAACTAACAAGTTGATGTTCACTAACATGACATTTGGATTTTGATTGCATAGGAGATATGTTGGTTTTTAACTATGATCAAATTACATATCTGAATGTATAAATGTCATGGTAAGTATATGAGTATAAACTTCATCTCTGTATGTGGTTTTTGAATGATACAAAATTCGTGAGGTATCTAACGATTTCTTTTGTCAAGAATGATTTCTTTTGCAGAGAGTACAGATGTCTAAGTCTAGAGTCTGTTTTAGGAGTTTAACTCATGTATCTATTTTTATTTGGATCTCATTGTAAATTTTTGTTGTATGGTGATAGCAACAAAAATATCTTTTTAAATTTTCTTGAGTGGATTTATGTTTTGTCATGAAACCGCCAAAGGGGGAGATTGTTACGGAATTTGAGTTGGCGTATTTCGTGAATTCGGTTAAGTCTTGAAGATTGAAGATAAAGAAAGTTGGATCATTTAACTCAATCTCAAGAAAGAAGAATTCAAAAGGATCAGGTATGTTTAACTTAATATCTTTGGTGATCCGAATACTTCTTATAGTGTAGAAACACTTGGATGAACTTGTAATTGCATAAATATCAAAAACTGGACATGGGACATGTTCAGGATCCGGATCAGACTTTCCAATCCGGATCCCGAAGGGTGTTCGTTCATACACAAGTTCAATCCGGATCGTAGCCTCCTTTGATCCGGATCCCGAACACTGGTTTTACCATGATTTATGAACGATCCGGATCAGGCTTTCTAATCCGGATCCCGAACGTTGGTGTTTGGTGAAACTGTATGAACGATCCGGATCAGGCACTTCGATCCGGATCCCGAACCTTTGTTTTTCTGGAAACTGTTTTTCTCGCTACTGCAATCCGGATCGCCAAACTCCGATCCGGATCGTCGTCATGTAAAATTCCAGAAAAGGATAGTTTTTTATTCTTATCTTCTTCCAAGGGTTTCTAACCTATAAATAGACCCTATGATGCATTTTTCTAGGGTAAGCCGCTTAAGCCGTGGAAGCCGTCATATTCAAATCAAAATACGGCCATATGAATCCACCTATAGAGAAGAAAGGAAATCAATAGATATTACCCTATGTTTCTTCATCTATATTGATTGATTTGATTCTAGATTTTCATACTCACATTTTGAGTAGAATCAAATCAATGAATACTTAGATGGTATTTCCGATCTATTTCTAATCTAAGTATTCGGCGGATCATCACCACCCAAAAACAACGATTTATCCCAAATCGGCGCGTGGACTCGCGTGGCCTTGTGGATTCAAGGTGCTACCGCTCTCGTGGATTCGGAGCGAGGTACGTTCGTGGATTCGAAGCGTGCTACTGGGTGAAGACCGTGGATTCGGTCGGACGTCGTGGATTCGGCATTGGACGCAAATCGTGGATTCGAGAAGCGTCGTGGAGCAAGCGGAGAAGATCAACTAGGAGCCTATGGAAAAGGTTGAGTCGTCTGTGAGTACGGTATATCACCTTGTACGTGTTTAATTCTAGTGGATTTCACCGTGTTATCGGTCCCGTGGTTTTTTACTCCGGTTTGGAGTTTTCCACGTAAAAATCTCTGCGTGCTATTTATGTTTTCCGCATTGGATTTTATATCGCAAAGATTTTTGAGTGTTTATTGTTTACACCTATTCACCCCCCTCTAGGTGTTTTTTCCCCTATTTAGATCCTATTATACATAACCCAACAAAGTGGCCGCTCAAAAGAGTTTGCGAAAATGTTTTGTAAAACCGGGTGTCGAGTGGACACCGACTTTCAAACCTATGGGTTTATGGTGTAGTTTCAATATGATACATGTGACTGTATGGTTAAGTATAGTCTCTCCTTATTGTCGTTCATTGTTTGCATGGTTAAAGTGTTTGTCGTGCTCGGAACGCCGTGCATATACAAAGGAGGCTCCGCCCGTTTGGGGAGTGAATTTGTATATGTGGCGGGTCTCGTGCGCACCGGAGGCGAGGTTCATTTAAGAAAAAAAAAATGGATACGTTTTTCGCTCTTTTAGAACCTCCGGGGCGTGACACGCTGTTTGCTGTTCGGGGCCACGTGGCGCAACGAGGATGATTCGGGTGCTGATGGTTCGGGGGACCTTTTGGGGTACTGTGTCACGCCCCGGGTGTAAACCAGAACTCGGGCCCTTCTACAGATCCGCCGTGCACACGAAATTTCCCGTGTACACGAAGCGCCGGTAACCTACTCAGATATAAGAGATATAATAAAAGAGCATAAAAACAGAGCTGAACTAAAACTAATACATCTCAGACTGGAGCTGGAGAATAAAAGTAAAATACAACTCTCAATAAGTACATGTGTCTCTCCGAGCTCACCAAATAAATACAAACAGCTGGCTAAAGCCAGACCTAAAATAAAGATACCACTGTCTGAGAATAAAAAGGGGTACAACCAAAACACTGCTAAGCTCGCAGACGGGGTAGACGATCTATCTAGTCCGCAATCCTCTTACCTCGGTCTACCGAAGACGGCCCAGCAACTCCCCCAGAGGACTCTGCAAAACAAAGGGGGGAAAAAGAAAAAAGGACAATGCGGGTGAGAACTACTATAAAGACAGTAGCCTCCCCTATTGGGCTAAACCTCAAACTCTGACGTTCCCACTAGGTCTACCAGAGGCAAAAAGAAAAGCTAGGTGGTATGCTGTAAGATGAACTGCTGATAAATAACAGATAAAGCTGCCACTACAATGCCTCTAAATGCAGAGCTAGGGAGAATAACTAATACGTATGTATCAGTAAATGTGCCTGCCTAAATAAACCCAATCTAACCGCCAGTAAAACTGGCACTGCCTGCTCTGCTGTCGAACTCAAGAACTCATCCACGGGATACAGACCGGCTCCTGACCGGTGCGGTCGCATCCCAAAATAAATAACAGATCGGCTCCTGACCCGCACGGTCGCACACTCCGGAGTGGCACTCGAGGGGAGCGACCCACACGAGTAAAGTATCTCTGTATCAAGTATCATTATCTAGCAGGACTGGATCACGACTCGGATCGATGTGGGAAAATCCATCCACTAAAAAGGGACCCCGATCCCTAAACTAATATAACCAGTAACCACCCGGTCAACCGCCCAAAATCCGCGGTCGCCGCAATACCCGACTCCCAAGTCCAACCTGTCCCAAATCCCAAGGCCCTGTCTACACTATCCCAACCCAAGCTCGAACCTGAGCACTAAGTCCCCTGAGTCTAAAATAATAGAGAAAAGCAGAAAACATGGTTTCTCCTAAGTCATTTTCCAGCATGATAGTGTAGCAGAAAAAGGTGGCCTATCTAGATGTCCATACAAGCATGCATATGTCCCTAGATAATAAAAATATAGTTTTCAGTTCTATTGGCATTCATTATAGCATGATGACAGGTTCCAATCTTTATAATCGATCTCACATGGATACTATATACAAGCATAATGTCCATTTAACTTATAAAGCATGCCGATATTATTTCAGGGTGCAATACAATATTTAATCATATTAGTTTAGTCCATTAGGCCTAGTGGGTGTGCCAAATTAAGAGGTTCACAACGATCACCCACCTCGAGTGCTAAACCCAAGTCCAAACACACCCTCGCCCGAGAAGTACAACGCTCGCCGCGATAACTGTAAAAATGCCCAAAACAGTGCCCGATTAAACACAGATTACACATAGATGTTGTCCCCAAAATCAGTCCAGAAAAAGCCTTATTTTCAACTGCGAGATGAACTCCGAAAATTCCAGAAAAATTACCGCCGCGATCGTCGCGACGAGCAGATAGAAATCGAGTACTCACACGATCCGTTCCGACACCTGTAGGCTGAGTTACAAAATAAACAACGCGGTGAGCGCGAAATCCCCAAGAACAAATCCTGTCAAAATCAGCCCAGAAAAGTAGGATTTTTACCTTCGGGAAAATCTCAAAAAAATCTAGAAAAATCACGATGATGTTTCCTGCGCTGTGTAGATGCGAAACGAGTACTTGCACACCTCGATCCGACGCTCGAGCGCGGAGAAATCCCAGAAATACTTTGGTGCTGTCCAAAAACTCCATCGCAGAAAAGGGGGTCACAAGATGGCTCAGAAACTCCAAGAAGAACCCAAAATGAGGAGGAGCCGAAATATGAAAGTCGTACCCCTACCTATCTTAAAGACAACGGCGCAAGAATCGTCGAAGAAAACTCTTGGAGAAGTCCGGGAGAGCCCGCGCACCGAAATGCGACGGGAAGGGTCATTAGTGAAGAAACGTCGCAACGCGCCGATTTGCTGTAGATCTCGAAGTACGAGCCTCCTAAAATCCCAAGAAATCTCCAGTAGATGCAGCACACAAGGAGGAACAACTCTCCTATAGAAGTCTCTACGAAAATCCGGCCAGAAAAATCAGAAACGAGGGTGTTCTGGGCCTATTTATAGGCCCAGCTCAACAAAACCCAAAATTACCTCTGTGTCCTGAGATTCGGGCGCTCGAACCCTTTTCGGGTGCCCGAATCTCCCACGAGATTCGATTCGATGAGCGCCCGAATCCTCCTGGGCTTGACACGTGTCCCGAACACGGGACAGCGTGTACAAGCCCAGCCGCCTTGCGCCATGTGGCGCGCCCGCGGTCAACCTGGTGGGTGGCGCCCGCGAATCCCCGGGCGCCACGTGTCCCGCCCGACCGCGGGCCATGCCGCCCACGTCGCGCCACCTGCCCCCCTGACGCGCACGCACCCCGAGGCGGCCCCCGCACCTCCGTGCACCGAGCTCGGTAGACCCGCCAATGATGCGATGCCACGTGTCCCCCGCGCCGGGTCTATGCACCCGCGCGGGGATTCCGTGGACTACGCACCGAGCGCCAACCAATGGTAGGCCGCCATGTGTCCCCCGCGCCGCGTCCATGCACTCACGAGGGTTTCCGTGGACCGCGCAACATGCGCCGGCCAATCCGGGTGCGCCACGTGTCTCCCGCCCGGTCCATGTGCCACTCCGTGCCGCTCTGTGGACCGCGCGCTGTAAACCGGCCAATGACAGGCCGCCACGTGGCATCCCGGTGGTCTACGGTCTCTCCCATGCACCAGAATCCACTGTAAACTTTCGAGAGTCCGTTTTTGGGCATCCGGACTCAGAAAAATACAAGCAAATAGCCGTTTTCAAGCGTTTTTCTGCGCTGAATCCAAATCCGACCTCCGTTTGGCCCAAAACCTTTTCTAAAGTTCGGCAAAGCCGCCGAATGCCAAACAAGATCCAGAAACCTCACTTGGTCCATCCAAACATCCCTTTGATGCATTATGGCCCAACACACCAATAATAGGTGTTTCACACTGTGGATTCACGGGAAAACTGCATGGGGACCTGGATCTCTACATACTGTTTGCGCCCGGAAAATTTCGGGCGCCCGGAAGTTGTCCCCCGAAGTATATTTTTTCACCCGGAGTTCAGCCTATAAATAGCCTTTGGGTGGCTCATTTCGAGATTTTTGGAGGTTCTGGGAGCTGCCCTTCAGCAGTGCTCTTCACCACTGTGTCCTCTACTCCCCGATGGATCTTGGGTATTTTTGGAGGTCGTGTCATCGGCGTTTTCTGCGATGCGGCGCACTTCGACGCTCCTTCGTTTGTGGCTTCTACCTTCGCATTTCAGTACGCGAGGCCCCCTGAGCTACCCCGATGGAGTTTTGAGATGATTTTTGTGGCAACGCGTTCACGAGAGGTACGCCTTCGATTTCCGTGTTGATCACGTTGCTCCGTTTCGAGTTTTTGGTAGTGTTCCCGAGTTATCTTGTGACCCCCTTGTACTGCTGCGAGGTATAGGACAGCGGTGGCCTGCGGGCATAGGAACGGGACGTTTGAGGACTCGATCGACATCTACGCTTCGAGAGGAACGCGACCGTATTTTTATCAAAATTTTAGGAGGACTCTTCAATGGTGATATTTAAGCTTCTTCGTGAGTGATTTCCGCAGATTTGTGAGTTGTGGATTGATTGGCTTACCGCGATGTTCTATTTGTATCTTGGCCTACAGGTGTCGGAACGAAAAGTATAAATACTCAATTTGGATCTACTCATCGCGAGGATCGCAGCCGTGATTTGTCTAGAATTTTCGGAGGACCGCACGCAGGTGAAAATCCCCTTTTTCTGTGCTGGTTTTTAAAAATAGCAAATGTTGTTTGGGGTGTGTTTGTGGTGTTGTTTGATTATTGGCTGTGTTGTTGGTTTGAGGAGAGGCTTGTGCGACCGAGTACCGAGGGGGCGGTTTCGGCGAATTTAGGTAGTGAGTGACTTCGCATTTCACCGACTTCGGCGTTGCCTGCGGAAAGCGATTCAGGTGGGTTGCTTCGTCTCCAGAACCGGTGGACGGTTCTCTAATTCTATTTGTTATAATGCATGCATGTTTAGTGTACCAATATATAGTTGAGAGGTAAGCTTAGTAAAGGTATTGTATGAGAAATTGCAGGATAATATTCGTGTTTATGATTGATGAAAGTTTACCTAAGGGAAGCATTACACTATGTGATTGATAGCATGCATAATTTAATGTACAACCTATAGGATTGAGATGTAAGCATAAGAAATGATCTAGTTCATGTGGATTAAGGCTTACATGACTTAATGTACATGTTGGGTACCTTCGAGATCTATTATATATATTGAAATGGTTGTATTCACCTTATGCTAGTTGAGAGCATATTGAGGGAGATGAGGGTTATATTGATGGATTTTGTGATCATGTCTGTTAATGTTCCCTATGTTAGGATTCAGTTTATTTAAATTCTATTATTGGAACTTGATCTAGCAACCCGTCACATGTTGCATGTTTAACTAGACTAGTAGAGAACCTTCACTTGGGCTAGGTTATTTTAAGCTTTAGACATCCCGCACCTTGCATATTTCCTGGACATAGAGTTTCCTCGCCCGGATAGTGGGCCGAGAGGTCAGGTTATTGTGGGACGTGTGTTGCACTCGTGCCTGGGGGCTGAGTGGAGTCTGGTAGCGGAGTTTAGACCAGTGCTAGTGTTGTTGGGAGCCGTTTGGGTAGACGGTGGTCCCGGGCCGTCGAGTATCTTCCGGTCAGTGTTGTTGGGAACCGTTTGGGTTGACGGTGGTCCCGGGTCGCTAAGTGTCGTCCGACCAGTTTTGTTAGCCCTGAGTTGTGGGTCGATCCCGGCTGTGGAGTACCTCCAGCCTGTGTGTTTAGCATGGCGAGTTGGGTGTTTCGTTTTGGCAGCCGTTTGGGTCGACGGTGGTCCCGGCTGTGGAGTATCTCCAGCCAATGAGTTTAGTGCCACGAGTTGGTTGAGTTCACTTGTGTCTCGAGATTCGTGAGAGCGTATTAGCTGGGTTGTTGAGAGTGTTCCGACCGTCGTGCGAGATGTTTGAGGATCTTGAGTCCTTCCGTTCTGAGAGTGACCGTGGATAGTGACTATAGCCTGCATGAGCCACTTTGAGCTCGACAGAGATGCGCGGATACTTTTCTCGGTGGGGTCGCGCCCCTCGAGTGCCACTCCGGAGCAGAGCCTGATACTTTACTATTGCCACTCCGGAGCAGAGCCTGTTACTTTCGTATCGCGACTTGTCGATGCTGCCCCTCTGGCTGGGCCTTTTTAGGCAGTCACGGACGCAATCCCTCTGGCTGGGCCAGTTTTGGCAGTCACGGACGCCCTACGTAAGTCCAGTCCTCCGTGGATGTAATGGCAGTAGGTAGGCGCAGGCTTGATTGGATCCTATGAGGCAGTCAGTTCGATTGGGTCGATTGAGCACCTTGGGTGCGAGTGGTTGCATATCTTTTCATCTGTATCACCCATTGAGCATTTAGATAGAGGCATGGTAGCGATAGAATATCTCCAGCTTTTCTTGTTCAGTTTTTACTGCATTGTTATCTTATGCCTCTAGTAGACTTAGTGGGCAGACCGTCGGGCTAGGTGGCGGTACCCACTGAGAACTACCTGTTGGTGTAGTTCTCACACCCGTTGGGGGTTCTCCCCCTTCTCTTTTTCTTTCCTCTTCTTTGTCTTGCAGAGTTATTGCGGGTGTTGTTGATTCTGCTATTGCTGTTCTAGGCGAGGGAGTCGCGAGCTAGATCCCTACCTATCTTTGGAGAGTAGCTATACCCCCACATTGGATAGTTGTAGTACAATCAGCAGATTAGATTTATTTCCACTTTTGAGAGACTGTTGTATTGTGAGGATCTGACTTGTACTGAGAGCCTGTACACTAATGTATTATTTCAATTTACCTCCCTGTAGGGTTTTGGGTTATTGTATCAGAGGATTTTGTATCTGATCATATTTGGGAGATGGATATTGTACCTTTATTTCCAGTTGTATAGTGGTTGGATTTTAGTTTTACAGCAGTTTTCTTTATAGCTCTGATATCTGTTTAGTTGTACTACCTTTTCTTCCATGATGGACGCTTCGCCAATGCGGGATTTTTGTATAGGCGGTGGATCTGTTGGCGAGCCCGGGTCGCAGTTTCGACCCCAGGGCGTGACAGATTAGAGTGGTATCAGAGCCTAGGTTGTAGGTCATGGTGGACTTAGAAACCCTAGGCTTGTGGTTGGACCCTGGGATGACTTCGTGAGAGTCGTGATTTATAGCGAGAATCCTGATTGAGTTTTATATCTCTCCCAAGGGACAGGATGAGTGATCGGCATGTTTATTCTCCTAAGTGATTATGTTGGCTGCAGACAACATAATGCTGTGGAATGGGTGACATGCTCTAGACTTTCGCTAGATTGGGTCGAGTGTTTTTTGTGTGTTGATTTGTGGTTTTTGTCGTGGTGAGCGGTTGATTTGGGCCGGATACCCAGATTGAGGTCAGAGAGCTCCGGACCCAGATGGCAGGACTGTTAGAGGCGTATCAGCGGCGGAGTGAGCAGCTGGTTTAGGTGACACAGTTGTCGGAGCACTGAGTAGCCCCCTCCGTGCCAACGTTTAGTGCCGAGGCACCGAGGCAGGATGGACAGCTGACAACATATGAGATGTGGGACATCATCGATTGATTGAGCCAGTTTTGGCATATGAACCACCCCGATTCGTAGGATAGAGCTTGGAGCCTTTGGAGGCAAAATCGTGGTTGGTGGTGATGAAGAGACTATTTGAGAGCCTCCCTGTGCCAGAGAGTTTACGCAGTTGCTGAACTGCGCGCTCCATGTTAGAGAGACGAGGTGCATATGGTATGTGTGACTGGGGGTGGATTGTGCCAGGATACCTTCCAGCTTATTCGGTCCCTCCGTTGCAGATTTTGGATGCCTCGATGGAGTAGGCGTTGTGTATGGAGCGTGGCGCTGCAGTTCCTTGGATAGGGATCTGCCGCCAGAGGTGAGTTCTGGATAGAGGCGCTTGGCGCTAGGTGATGGAGGATAGATCGGCCGGCAGAGGCATTCCCGATTTCCTTCCCCAGGGTAGTGGAGTTTTGAGACGCCAGAGGTCGGGTGGACCCCGATAGCAGCATCAGCATTAGTATCAGCAGCGGCGGTAGCATGGATGTGTTATCTGCGAAGGACCGCATTCGTCGCCTCAGTGTTAGCAGAGGCAGAGGTCGTGCTCCCTTTGTTGTTAGTCTAGATATTTTTTGGCAGACTAAGCGACGGCCACTTACATCGAGCGGTTAAGTCTGTGCCGCCTGGTTGGAGGGCGCCACGGTAGTGGATCAAGTTGTCGCAGGTGTGATTTCATCACAGCAGTCCGAGTTAGAGCATTTTGCCTTCCTGCATGGACTAGAGGTAGAGTCGTTACCACGTGCACTAGAGGTACATTTCCCTGTTGGTGTTGTGCACGTGGAGGAGGCTTGTGGATCATGTCTAGTTGAGACTACGAGTTATATCGGTAGGCTTATTGGTATTTGTGGCAGTTCGGTGTTTTGACCCAGTGCTTGAGATTGGTTGGCACAGTACCACGTGATCTTGGACTGCAGAGAGAAAAGACTATGACCTTTTGCGAGGCAGACAAGAGCAGGTTTGTTTGTAGAGACTGTTAGAGCACATAGGTTACAACGACAGTGTGAGAGGTGCCTACAGTGGCACCGGGACTCAAGGATATCGCTATCACCGTGAGTTCCCGGGTGTGAGTCCACCTGAGTTGATGATGATGCCGCCGGTCAGGGAGATTGAGATTACGATTGACGTGGTTCTGGGAACCGCGCCGATATTGAAGGCACCTTGTTGGATGGAACCAGTTAAGCTAAGAGAACTGATGGCATAGTTGCGGGAACTGATGGATAGAGGGTTGTTAAACCCAGTGTCTTACCTTGGGGAGCCCTTTCTTTATGTGGAAGAGATAGTGGATTATGGCCGGTCAGCAGAGGTTGACTTGCAGCGACGCCCCCACAGCGGCCTTGGATGTGCGCGGATGCGATGGACAGGACGGCAGTGCAGTGTTGGAGCTTGATGATCGCGCGATAGCCGTCGCCACTGGAGCAATTGAGACGATTAGGGCTAGAGGTTGCGTCCCTACGGGTCGCGGTTAGATTATAGCTTTCGTTTGTACGGCCACAGTAGGAATAGCTTCAACACTTCTCTCCCTTTTTCACGTCTATATGCCGAGGCTCGCGAACAGGTCGAAAACTTCGAAAGGCTGCTCCATAAATGGAGACGGTGTCGGAGCCTGTTCTTGTTTGATTGGGGTGAAGGCACTGGCCTTTCGAAATTTGCGGACCTTTCGCTGTTGTCGGCGATTTTCTAAATTGAGAGTTGGGGTTGATGATATTCCTGATGTTGGGCTTTTCTCTTTCTTGTTTGGTTGTGTGGGTGTGGTCTGGATCGTCCTAGTTGAGTTGGTTCGGAGGGTTTGATTTTTTGGAGCTTGTTGTTTTTCCCCCCAGCCTTTTGTTGGAGTCCCTGATGTTTTTCCACGTCTCAGCTCAGAGTTGTTATGCTTATGGATCCCTCGCCCGTGATTGACTCGCTCCATTTGAGATCTGTGTGTGTTTGGAGTACGAGTGTAATACCTCGACCTTCCCGCTTTCTGTTTTGGTTCTAAGTTAATTATTTCAGTGTTAGGAGGTGGATAGTTTGAGAATTTCTGGGTTGACCGCCGAGGTTTACGGATATTTTTAGGTGCTAGAGCTCGCAAAACGGTGAACGGTGGCGCGATCGGATTCGAATTTCGACCCCGAGATCTCCCAAAAATATTTTTTTTGATGTTAGTTATCAGCTTGGGCGCATCAGGATCCGTGCTGGCGATCGGCACGCTTTCTGAGGTAATCTGGACCACTCGTTCATTTTAGAATGGCTGAGATTGTTAGCTGTTTTAATTTTAATTTCTCTTCGTTAGCGCTTAGGTCCGAATGGGGTGTGCGGGAAAACCCCAAAACCACTTTTCCCTCTTTTCAAGAAAACGGCGTAGAGAACCAAGATTGAGAAGCGGGGAGAGGGAAGGGGAAAGTGTTTCCTTTCTGCGGGTTTGATCGAGCGAGGAGCGGGCGATCATCCTTCTTCCTCCTCCTCCAGCGAAATCAGGGTGAGTGGACGTCTTTATTCTCTGGGTCTCGTTCTTGGAGATTTTCGTCCTCGGATTTGTTGTTTGGAGTTTTCGTTCGGTTTCGTTGTTGGTTTTGGTTCGTTGTGGTGATTTTTCGATGATTTCGGCGGGGTTGTTAAAGATCGTCGACGGTGGCGTCGCCATCGCTCGATGCCCTAGCCATTGCCCCGCACTGCCACCCGCAGGGCCGCCGCCTGCGCGCTGCCACCCGCGGGGCTGCCGCCTGCGCGCTACAACGCGCAGTAGGGGCTGCGCCGCGCCCGCAGCTAGGTGCGCTGCGGGGCTGCCGCGCTGCTTGCGCGTGCCCGCGCGGGGCTGGACCCGCGCGGGGGTGCCGCGCCGCCGCTATGCCCGCGCGGGGCTGGGCCCGCGCGGGGATGCCGCGCCGCCGCTGTGCCCGCGCCCGCAGGCAGCCCCGCGTGGGGATGCCGCGCCGCCGCTGCCTACGCGCGCCCGCGCATAGATGCCCTAGCCACCGCCGCGCGGAGATGCTCCAGCCGCCGTGCGGAGATGCCCTAGCAGCCGCCGCGGGTAGATGCCCTAGCCACCGCCGTGCGGAGATGCCCTAGCCGCCGCCGCGCGTAGATGCCCTAGGCGCCGCCGTGCTGAGATGCCCTAGCCGCCCGCGTGCGCCGCTGCTTGCGCCCGCGCGCGCCTGTTGGTTGCGACCGCGCGCGTGCCGCATGCACCCTGCGTGTGCTGCTGCCTTCGCCGCGCGCCCGCCCGCTGGTTGCGCCCGCGTGCGCGCCGCCTGCACCCTGCGCGCGCTGCGCGCCACGCCGCTGCCAGGCTTGCGCGCGCTGCTGCCTGCGCCCGCGCGCGCGCCGCCAGCACTCTGCGCGCGCAGCTGCCTGCGCTGGGCGGCGCGCCGCGCTGCTGCCTGCGCTACGCGGCGCGCCGCGCCGCGCCGCTGCCGGGCTTGCACCACGATGCTACCGGGGCTGCGCCGCACGCCGCTGTCTGGCCGCTGCCCGCGCGCCCCTGCAGCCGGCGCCTCTCCGCTACCCGCACCGCCGCGCAGCCCGTGTCCGCGCGACAGCCCGCGCGAGTCAAGCCGCAACCGTCCACGGTTCTCTTTGCTCAACGGTTTTTGGTTTGACAGTGTTCTTGGTATTTTCGTCGATGGTCTTTGCTGGATGGTGTTTTCATCGACGGTTTTTGGTTTGACAGCGCTCTTGGTGTTTCCATAGATGGTTTTTGCCAAACGGTGCAGTCCGCTTGGCACAGTGGTTTTCGTTTTTCGTCAAATGACCCTCCGTCTGGTTGTTTTTCGTCGCGGACTTCGTCAAGGCAACGATTGGAGCCGGTTTCCGTCAGTTGCCTCATCGACAGTCGGATCACGTCGGATGCACGGTTTTGCAACCGGAGGGATTTTGGACACGAAGTTTTCGTCGGTATTTTGTTTTGGGTTAAAAATGGATTTTCGGTTCGGTAGTCGGGACCACTTATTTTGCCGTTTGGGGTAATGTGTTGTTTTATTTTGTTTGGACTTTTTAGCCCCGCGGGTGGTGTTGAACACTTAGGAAGGTCGCGGGCACCGTTGCTTGTCTTCGTTTCAGGTGGGTACACACTTAGAACCCCTTTATGCGCAATTTCGTTATTATTATATTTATCATGTTAAGGGGTATGGTGGGTGACGTGGACCTACGGATTAACGAATGTCGCGGTGGGAGACTGGACGGGGCAGTTCGCCCTCTCCGAACAACAGTAGGGTCGTTCAGAGCATACTAGCGATGGGGACGGTGATCGATGCGACCATTCGGAAGTCGGAACGTGGGTTCCTCTTTCGACAGTTCTTGAGTCGGGAAATGAGGTTAATCCGTAAGTGTAAGGTATTGACATATCAAAGTATCGTTAAACCCTGTATAAGCTTATGTTTCTATTATCATTATATTTATGGCGACTGAGGTTCGCGGTGCTCGATGATACATCATGTTCTGGGTCTGGTTTGCCGAGGTAGGTGCTCGGTCTGGTTTGCCGAGGTTGGTGCTCGGTTGATGCTCGAGGTTGCTACATGCACACCGGCGATCTGGCCACCGCACAGGGTGTACTTTTCCGAAAAGATGGTACATTTACCCGTGTACCCCACAAGGTGACATAGTGGGGGCCCCTGTAGGTGGGGGGTTAGAAGCACCAAGGTGAGAGCGGTGTGGTTTACCGAGGCAGGTGCTCGGTCTGGCTCGTGAGAGCGGTGTGGTTTACCGAGGCAGGTGCTCGGTCTGGCTCGTGAGAGCGGTGTGGTCTGCCGAGGCAAGTGCTCGGTCTGGTTTAGCGGTGTGGATTACCGAGGCAGGTGCTAGGTCTGGTTTCGTTACAGGGGGTTACGGTTGACCGCACGATGAGGAGTGCGTATTGCTTTGGTTCTTTCGGTTGGTTTTGTTTACAGTTTTTACCGCTTATCACTTTACTATTTTCGTCACTGATTTCCCACATTGTGACAGGTTCAGTCGGGGGTGGGATCTGGGACGACGATGAGGCCACGACGTGAGGATTATGGCCTTACTCAGGGCTAGATACTCTACTCTCCCTTTCCTTTTGGCTATTTCATTTGAGTTAGTAGTTATGTGAGTATGATTTGTTGATGTGGATGATGTGGATGTTGGGACGGTTGCATGTTCTGTGGATGAATGCTTTATTTTCATCATGGCCGGTCGTTTTCAAATAATCGAAAAGAATTGCGAAAATGTTTTGAAAAACATAGGTGTCGGATGAGTACCGTTTTAAAACCCTGTGGATTTATGAATTGCAAAAATGTTTTGGAAAACATAAGTGTCGGGTGGGCACTGTTTTTAAAACCCTGTGAATTTATCCTTTCCAAAGTTAGCCGGCCTCTTTAATTCCTTATGCATTGTGGTCTTTGCTTTCCTTTACTTATGAGCACTAGCGTGGTTAAAGTGAATGTTGTGATTGTGACGCCGTGCATATACAGAGGAGACTCCGCCCGTTTGCGGAGTGAATTTGTATATGCGGCGAATCTGGGCACGTGCCGGAGGGAGGGAACGTTTCAAAAAAAAAAAAAAATTTATTGCGCTATTTTTCCGCTTCATTAAACCCCTGGGGCGTGACAATTAAGATGGTATCAGAGCGAAACAACTTTAACCACGGTAGTCGGTGTCCAACATCCACGGGGTACATCATCACTAGCTACTAACCAATAAAATGATCAGGGTATAGGTGCGTAAAAAGGCGAGAGTGCGGGATTATTGAGTTTTGTTTCTCGGCTTAGCTCGGTAGTTGTGCTTGTGTAGTCGTGTGGTTTGGGAGGCTGGGGTCGAAGCCGGCTGCCACCGGGGTCTTGATGGTTGCTCGGAATCAATGGTTTAAGCAACCAGCACAGGACACGGTGGGCCTGCTCACGGTGTTCATGCACTTGGTGCAGCTGTTAACACAGCAGATCGTTGCGCCGGCTTTTGTTTTCCGAACCCCTTCCTCTGCCGACGTTCTAGTCGTCGTTAGTAACGGTGACTGGTGGTAGTGTAATCCGCCGGTGTTTGTTAGTGTGTCGGCCGTTTTGTCGGTCATGGGTAACTGGGTAGCCTCTTGTCTAAATTTGTACCTTTTGGGTCTGCTGGTTTTAGGTTACAGCAGATAGTCGGCCGTTTCTGTTGCATCTTGGACCAGGTATGGGTGGGAATGAGGATTCTTCCCCTACGGTTGTTACCCATAGTTCGACTTCTTACTGTGGTCGCTACGATGGTTGTAGAAATCGTCTTGGTGGGGTCTTGGGGTGCCCCTTTGGGTTAAACAGGAGGCCACCGAGGCGAGTAAATCTTGTTCGTTTGGGCTCGATTTAGGTTAGAGAGGTCGTCTCTCGCTTCGCACAAGTGTGCGTAAGTGGCGACTCTTTATTGAGGGTTTAGCTTTTGACGCTGAGTGGTGCCAGGTAGCTCTGGGACGGATTTTTGCGTTCTGCACAAGAGGATCGGTTAGGTTGTCTTACTGGTGGGTTGGCGCGTGATCCTTCGAGTGCGCTTAGTAAACCTAGGCGGTTTTGTGGCAGGGTTGCCCTCGTCGTTTTCGTTACTGGTCCTCTTTCCGATCGGGTAGGTTTTGGATGGCTAGTCTACTATACCTGGAGGCCTTTGTTTTAGTCGGCGTTGAGCTTAGTTTCCTCCTAGTTGGGAGTGTGACTGTTTGGTCTGGGGGTTTGCAGCTCGGTTCAATGCCCGGTGCTTGGAGGGGCAACGGATTGGGACCGAGCGTTAGGGGTTAACCAGAGTGTCGCACCCCTTCGGTGCAAGGACGGAAGTAGGATCGTATTTCTTGGTTTTTGTCGCCAGCTTTCCTTGACCAAGGCATAGTCTTGAGGATTTGGGTTGCGAGTCGATTGTTTGTGAAGCAGTGTAGGTCAACAGGGGTTGTTGACTACATGGCGCTCTGGCATTAGTCACTTTCGGCTAGGATGCCCTGCATGCAGCTTTCTCTGTGGGGTAGACCCTGTGGTAGGTCTTAGAGCTGAAACCTAGCTTTAGTTTTGACCGTCGCCTCGGTAGGAAGGACAGTCGGAGCGGACAATCCGGGATGGTGGTTATGCTCCGAGCTTGTGGCCGTGTTGGTGACGGGTGGAAGTGGCCCGTGTTGGTGACGGGCGGGTTCGTTGTTTTCAAAGGAGGTTTACTGGTAGGTGGTGACCCGGCTGGTTTGGTTGGCACACCCTGGAGTTTTGTGAGGGTATTAGTGTGGTTTCCCCCTTTGTTGTCGGGTTATTTTGGGCATTTAAGGGCCCGTCGGTCCGGGTTTGGTGGTAGGACTGGGGTACCTCGACGCATCGCGAGACTTTGGTTGCTGACTGCTCAGCACCGTCAGAGGTGGTCTGCGAACCGGTGGCGTCATAACGGGGAACTCCAAGTCGAGGAGCAGGCTTGCCCAGGTTAGTTTCGATCAAGAGGGACGGGACGGTAGGGTTGCCGGGCGGGTTGAGCCCGTCGGTTGTCTGAAATCTTAGGGCGCTTCGCGTGTCATTGCTTGGGGGGTGGATATTTGAACGCCCCAGCGGTGTTCATGGGTATGATGAACAGAATGTTCAGACCCTTCTTGGATCAACTCGCGTACGGGCGAGGAGAACGTGTGACCTTTCAGACTCTCAGGGACCAGAGAGTGTAGGCCAAGCTCCAAAGGTGTGAGTTTGGGCATCGCGAGGTGGGCTTTTTGGGTTGGTCATCGAATAAAGGCCGAACATCTGTGCCCGGCGGGGGAAATTGCAACCTCTCCTAGTGCCAGAGAGAAATGAGAGGATCACGAGGGGCGTGAAGCCAATTGGGAGCGCAAGTCGGACAGGTTTGGGCACTTTCCCCATTTATTGGATTCCTAGTGTATTTAAGTTTCGAGGACGAAACTTCTTTTAAGGTGTGAGTGATGTAATACCTCGACCTTCCCGCTTTCCGTTTTGGTTCTAAGTTAATTATTTCAGTGTTAGGAGGTGGATAGTTCGAGAATTTCTGGGTTGACCGCCGGGATTTACGGATATTTTTAGGTGCTAGAGCTTGCAAAACGGTGAACGGTGGCGCGATCGGATTCGAATTCCGACCCCGGGATCTCCCAAAAATATTTTTTTTGATGTTAGTTTTTAGCTTGGGCGCATCGGGATCCGTGCTGGCGATCGGCACGCTTTCCGAGGTAATCTGGACCCCTCGTTCATTTTAGAATGGCTGAGATTGTTAGCTGGTTTAATTTTAATTTCTCTTCGTTAGCGCTTAGGTCCGACTGGGGTGTGCGGGAAAACCCCAAAACCTCTTTTCCCTCTTTTCAAGAAAATGGCGTAGAGAACCAAGATTGAGAAGCGGGGAGAGGGAAGGGGAAAGTGTTTCCTTTCTACGGGTTTGATCGAGGGAGGAGCGGGCGATCATCCTTCTTCCTCCTCCTCCAGCGAAATCAGGGTGAGTGGATGTCTTTATTCTTTGGTTCTCGTTCTTGGATATTTTCGTCCTCTGATTTGTTGTTTGGAGTTTTCGTTCGGTTTCGTTGTTGGTTTCGGTTCGTTGTGGTGATTTTTCGATGCTTTCGGCGGGGTTGTTAAAGATCGTCGACGGTGGCGTCGCCATCACTAGATGCCCTAGCCATCGCCGCGCGCTGCCACCCGCAAGGCCGCCGCCTGTGCGCTGCCACGCGCAGTAGGGGCCGCGCTGCCACGCGCAGTAGGGGTCGCGCCGCGCCCGCAGCTAGGTGCGCTGCGGGGCTGCCGCGCTGCTTGCGCGTGCACGCGCGGGGCTGGACCCGCGGGGGGGTGCCGCGACACTGCTGGGCCCGCGCGGGGATGCCGCGCCGCCGCTGTGCCCGCGCACGCAGGTAGGTGCACTGCGGGGCTACCGCGCTGCCTGCATGCGCCCGCGCGTAGATGCCCTAGCCGCCGCCGCGCGGAGATGCCCTAGCCAACGCCGCGCGTAGATGCCCTAGCCGCCACCGTGCGGAGATGCCCTAGCCGCCCGCGCGCGCCGCTGCTTGCGCCCGCGCGCGCCTGTTGGTTGCGCCCGCGCGCGCGCTGGTTGCACCCTGCGCGCGCCGCATGCACCCTGCGCACGCTGCTGCCAGCGCCGCGAGCCCGCCCGCTGGTTGCGCCCGCGTGCGCGCCGCCTGTACCCTGCGCGCGCTGCTGCGCGCCGCCCCGCTGCCAGCCTTGCGCGCGCTGCTGCCTGCGCCCCCGCGCCCGCCTGCTGGTTGAACCCGCGTGCGCGCCGCCTGCACCCTGCGCGTGCTGCTGCCTACGTGCGCGCCGCGCCGCGCTGCTGCCGGGCTTGCACCACGATGCTACCGGGGCTGCGCCGTGCGCCGCTGTTAGGCCGCTGCACGCGCGCCCTTGCAGCCGGAGCCACTCCGCTACCCGCACCGCCGCGCAGCCCGTGTCCGCGCGACAGCCGGCGCGAGTCAAGCCGCAACCGTCAACGGTTCTCTTTGCTCAACGGTTTTTGGTTTGACAGTGTTCTTGGTATTTTCGTCGATGGTCTTTGCTTGATGGTGCAGTCTGCTTGGCACAGTAGTTTTCGTTTTTCGTCAAATGACCCTCCGCCTGGTTGTTTTTCGTCGCGGACTTCGTCAAGGCAACGATTGGAGCCGGTTTCCGTCAGTTGCCTCGTCAACAGTCGGATCGCGTCGGATGCACAGTTTTGCAACCGGAGGGATTTTGGACGCGAAGTTTTTATCGGTATTTTGTTTTGGGTTAAAAAGGGATTTTCGGTTCGGTGGTCGGGACCACTGATTTTGCCGGTTGGGGTAATGTGTTGTTTTATTTTGTTTGGACTTTTTAGGCCCGCGGGTGGTGTTGAACACTTAGGAGCGTCGCGGGCACCGTTGCTTGTCTTCGTTTCAGGTGGGTACACCCTTAGAACCCCTTTATGCGCAATTTCGTTATTATTATATTTATCATGTTAAGGGGTATGGTGGGCGACGTGGACCTCCGGATTAACAAATGCCGCGGTGGGAGACTGGACGGAGCAATTCGCCCTCTCCGAACAACAGTACGGTCGTTCAGAGCATACTAGCGATGGGGACGGTGATCGGTGCGACCATTCGGAAGTCGGAAGGTGGGTTCCTCTTTCGACAGTTCTTGAGTCGGGAAATGAGGTTAATCCGTAAGTGTAAGGTATTGACATGTCAAAGTATCGTTAAACCCTGTATAAGCTTATGTTTCTATTATCATTATATTTATGGCGACTGAGGGTCGAGGTGCTCGATGATACATCATGTTCTGGGTCTGGTTTGCCGAGGTAGGTGCTCGGTCTGGTTTGCCGAGGTTGGTGCTCGGTCGATGCTCGAGGTTGCTACACGCACACCGGCGGTCTGGCCACCGCACAGGGTGTATTTTTCCGGAAAGATGGTACATTTACCCGTGTACCCCACAAGGTGACATAGTGGGGGCCCCTGTAGGTGGGGGGTTAGAAGCACCAAGGTGAGAGCGGTGTGGTTTACCGAGGCAGGTGCTCGGTCTGGCTCGTGAGAGCGGTGTGGTTTACCGAGGCAGGTGCTCGGTCTGGCTCGTGAGAGCGGTGTGGTTTACCGAGGCAGGTGCTCGGTCTGGCTCGTGAGAGCGGTGTGGTCTGCCGAGGCAGGTGCTCGGTCTGGTTTAGCGGTGTGGATTACCGAGGCAGGTGCTCGGTCTGGTTTCGTTACAGGGGAGTTACGGTTGACCGCACGATGAGGAGTGCGTATTGCTTTGGTTCTTTCGGTTGGTTTTGTTTACAATTTTTACCGCTTATCACTTTACTATTTTCGTCACTGATTTCCCACATTGTGACAGGTTCAGTCGGGGGTGGGATCTGGGACGACGGTGAGGCCACGATGTGAGGATTATGGCCTTACTCAGGGCTAGATACTCTACTCTCCCTTTCCTTTAGGTTATTTCATTTGAGTTAGTAGTTATGTGAGTATGATTTGTTGATGTGGATGATGTGGATGTTGGGACGGTTGCATGTTCTATGGATGAATGCTTTATTTTCATCATGGCCGGCCGTTTTCAAATAATCGAAAAGAATTGCGAAAATGTTTTGAAAAACATAGGTGTCGGGTGGGCACCGTTTTAAAACCCTGTGGATTTATGAATTGCGAAAATATTTTGGAAAACATAAGTGTCGGGTGGGCACTGTTTTTAAAACCCTGTGAATTTATTCTTTCCAAAGTTAGCCGGCCTCTTTAATTCCTGATGCAATGTGGTCTTTTCTTTCCTTTACTTATGTGCACTAGTGTGGTTAAAGTGAATGCTGTGATTGTGACGCCGTGCATATACAGAGGAGACTCCGCCCGTTTGCGGAGTGAATTTGTATATGCGGCGGATCTGGGCACGTGCCGGAGGGAGGGAACGTTTCAAAAAAAAAAAAAAAATTATTGCGCTATTTTTTCGCTTCATTAAACCCCCGGGGCGTGACAATGAGTGACGCCCGTTGCGAATTCTGGCTCGTGTGATGAGAGGATTGCGCAACCGGGCCATGCCGTACTAGCTATTGTTGTTGTTGAGGAATAATCACGGGGAGTGAGTGGCGACTTGGGAGCTAGAGACGGTGATGATGACTACCTACCCTTGGTATTTGCGACTCCCTTTTGAGTTGTGTTAGTTTCGAGGATGAAACTTTCTTTTAGTGGGGGAGGATGTGAGGACCCGGATCCACGCGATAGGATTACTGTTGGATCAGCAGCTTCTAGATGCCTTTGTTGGGTGTCGGAGGTGTTTGTGCGCATATTGGACCCAAGAATGGACTCAGTGCATAAAATGGATCGCGAGTGTATTCGGATGCCCCCGTCGAATTTTAGAACTGGTTTCGCGCGAAACGGATACCGGATTTGGATTCGGCGGGGAAAAACGATGGAGATTGACTACTTGGTTGTATTTTTCTGAGTCCGGACGTCCGAAAACAGACACCCGAAAGTTTTCAGTGTTTTCGGGTGCATGGTGGACCGGTGGACCGAGGGCTGTGCCACGTGGCGGCTTCCTATTGGTGCAGTACACCACGTGGCGGAGCAGGAGGCGCGGCGCAGCGGGCTCTGTGGGTTATGTTAATATGGATCTGAATAGGGGAAAAACCACCTAGAGGGGGGGTGAATAGGTGTAAATAATAAACACACCAAATCGTTGCGTAAAAAAATAACCCAATGCGGAAAATAAATAAAGTACGCAAGATTTACGTGGAAAACTCCATCACAGGAGTAAAAAACCACGGGACCGATAACACGGCGAAATTCACTAAGATTAAACACGTACAAGGTGATTTACCGTAACCCTACGACTCAACCTTTTCCATACTCTCCTAGTTGATCTTCTCCGCTCTCTCCACAACGCTCCTCGAATCCACGATTTGCGTCCAACGCCGAATCCACGACGTCCAACGTCGAATCCACAACGTCCAACCGAATCCACGGTCTTCACCAATGTAGTACGTATCGATCACACGAACATACCTCGTCTGAATCCATGAGAGCGGTAGCACCTTGAATCCACAAGGCCACGCGAATCCACGCACCAATTTTGGGAAATCGTTGTTTTCTTGGTGATGATAATCCGCCGAATACTTAGATCAAAGATAGATAAGAAATTACCATCTAAGTATTCTTCAATTTGATTCTACAAGAAATAGGAGTTTGGAAACCCTAGAATCAAATTGAACGATATAGACGAAGAAACATAGATTAGATCATGTTTTCCTTTCTACTCTATATCTGTGGACTTTTTATATTTTCTTCGGTTTCTATTCGGTTACACTAGATGTGAAATTAGGGTTTATTTATAGGTTAGAAACCTTTGGAAAGAGATAAGCATAAAAAACTACCTTATCTGTACAGGTTCCTGTCTGTGTTGTGCATGTGGAGGAGGTTTCGCAATCCGAGCTAGAGCATTTTGCATTCCTGCATGGACTAGAGGTGGAGTCGTTACCATGTGCACTAGAGGAACGGGTTCCTGTTGGTGCTGTGCACATGGAGGAGGCTTGTGGATCATGACCAGTGCAGTTGAGACCGCGAGTTATGCCGGCAGATTTATTGGTATATGTGTCAGTTTTGTGTTTTGACCCAATGCTTGAGATTGGTTGGCACGGTACCACATGATGTTTGACTGCGGAGAGAGAGGACTTGACCTTTTGCAAGGCAGAGAAGAGCAGGTTTGTTTGTAGAGACTGTTAGAGCACATAGGTTACAGCGACAGTGTGAGAGGTGCCTACGGCGGCACCGGGACTCAAGGATATCCCTATCGCCGTGAGTTCTCGAGTGTGAGTCCACCTGAGTTGATGATGATACAGCCGGTCAGGGAAATTGAGATTGTGATTGACGTGGTTCTGGGAACCGCGCCGATATTGAAGGCACCTTGTTGGATGGCACCAGTAAAGTTGAGAGAACTGTTGGCACAGTTGCTGGAGCTGATGTATAGAGAGTTGTTAGACCTAGAGTCTCGCCTTGGGGAGCACCTTCCTTACTGTAGAGGAGACAGTGGATAATTTTTGCCTGTCAGCAGAGGTTGACTTAAAGTGATGCCCGACAACGGCCTTGGATGTGTGCGGATAACTTGGACAGGACGACAGTGCAGTGTTGGAGCTTGATGATCGCGCGACAGCCGTCGCTACTGGAGCGGTGAGACGATTAGGGCTAGAGGTTGTGTCCCTAGGGGTCGCGGTTAGATTATAGCCTTCATTTGTGCAGCCACAACAGGAACAACTTCAACACTTCTCTTCATTTTTCACGTCTATATGTCGAGGCTTGCGAACGGGCCGAAACTTCGAAAGGCTGCTCCAGAAATGGAGACGGTGCCGGAGCCTGTTCTTGTTTGATTGGGGTGAAGGCACTGGCCTTCGAAATTTTCGGACCTTTCGCTGTTGTCGGCGGTTTTCTATAATTGAGAGTTGGAATTGATGATGTTCCTGATGTTGGGCTTTTCCCTTTCTTGTTTGGTCATGTGGGTGTTTTTCGGGTCGCCTTGGTTGAGTTGGTACCAGGGTGTGGTTTTGGTGCGTGTTGCACTGGTTGTTCTTGTCTTTTTCCCCAGCCTTTTTGTTAGAGTCCCTGAGGTTCTTCCACGTCTCAGCTCAGGAGTGTTATGCTTCTGGATCCCTCGCCCGTGATTCACTCGCTCCATTGGAGATATGTGAGAGTTTGAAGTACGAGGGACGCCCGTTGCGAATTCTGGCTCGTGTCATGAGAGGATTGCGCAACCGGGCTATGCCATACTGGTTGTTGTTGTGGTTGTTGTTGTTGAGGAGTAATCATGGGGAGTGAGTAGCGACTTGGGAGCTGGAGACGGTGTTGCTGAGAACCTACCCTTGGTATTTGAGACACCCTTTTGAGTTGTGTTAGTTTCGAGGACGAAACTTTCTTTTAGTAGGGGAGGATGTGATGACCCGAATTCCGCAGAGCTTTTGCGGGGTGATCAGCGACTTCTGGAGGCTTATTCGATGTGATGGAGGTGCTTGTGCACAAATCGGACCTCAGGATTGGAACTAGCGCAAAATTTGGATTAAGAATACCTTTCCGGATGCCTTTGACAAATTTTAGAAGCAGAATTTGGCAAAACGGACATCGGATTTGGATTCAGCGCGCGAAAACGATGGAAATGGACTATTTACTTATATTTTTCGGAGCCCGGATGCCAAAACACGGATTTCGAGGCAAGTGTTACTGTTCCGGCAGCCGGGGCAGCGCCGGCGGCGATAGGCAGCGGCGGAGCACGGCGGCGCGGGCACGGGCAGCAGCGCGGGCAGCCGGTCAACGGGACCTGGCGTGCACCGGGACCAGCGGGCGTTCGGCGGGACACGTGGCGCGCGTTGATTGGTTGGTCAATGCACGCGGGACAGCACGCCGGGCGCGGCGCATGGTGGACCCGCCAGGCCACGTGTCGCTCACCCATTGGCAGGTACAGCGACCCGGGTAGCCCAGCGCAGACCGAGGCGCGTGCACCCCGCCGTGGACCGCGTCGCCATGCGGCGCGCCGCGATTGGCGGGCGCGCGTGCACCGGGTGCGCGGGGCGCAGAGCGGTTGATGTGGCGCGCTGAGGGTGATTCGGGCGCACACAGTGTTGGGCCGGGCCGGACTCGGGCGCCCGAATCCTGCGCCCGAATCCGGATCCTCTTGTGTGTGGATTTTGGGCTATAAATAGCACCTTTTCGCTATTCTTTGGGCCTTTTCCCGAGCACCTCTTGGGTTGAGACCTTAAACAATGTTGTTCCTCACCTTGTCCTCTACTTCTTGATGGATTCCCAGAATTTTTGGAGGCCGCAGCATCAGCGTTTTCTGCGACGCGGCGCACTTCGACGCTCCTTCGTTTGTGGCTTCTACCGTCGCATTTCAGTGCGCGAGGCCCCCTGGATCACCCCGATAAATTTTTGAGCCAATTTTTGTGGCAGCGCGTTCATGAGAGGTACGCCTTCGATTTCCGTATAGATCACTTCGCTCCTTTTGACCCCTTGAACTGCTATGATATTTAGGACAGCGGTGGAGTATTGTTGGGATTTCTCAGCCTACGGGGATCGGATCGGGGCATATGAGTACTCGATCGGCATCTACGCTTCGAGAGGAACGCGACCATATTTTTATCGGATTTTTATGAGGTCGTTTCGAAGGTGATATTTTAGCTTCTTCGTGACTAATTTCCGCAGATTTGCGAGTTGTGGATTGATTGACTTTCCGCAGTGTTCTTTTTATATCTTGGCCTACAGGTGTCGGAACGAGGAGTATAAATACTCGATTTGCATCTACTCATCGCGAGGATCGAAGCTGTGATTTTTTTGGATTTTTCTGAGGACTGTACGCAGGTGAAAGATCCCCTTCTCTGTGCTGTTTTGGCAAAACAGCAAATGTTGTTTGGGGTGTGTTTGTGGTGTTGATTGATTATTGGTTGCGATGTTGTTTGAGCAGAGGCTTGTGCGTCCGCGTACCGAGGGTGCGATTTCGGTGGATTTTGTTAGCGTGTGGCTACGCACTTCACCGACTTCGGCTTTGCCTGCGGAAAGCGATTTAGGTGGGTTTCTTCGTCTCTAGAACCGGTGGACGGTTCTCTAACTCTATTTGTTAGTATGCATGCATGGTTTAAGGTACAATTTTAATGATTGTGATCTAAGCATGAGAAATAGTTTGAATGATGGGATTGAGGCTTAATTGATAAATTGTACATGATATGTGGATTTGAGCGTTGCATGATTTATTTACCCTTATACATGAGGGAGAGTTACAAGATAAAGATGGTTATCCTATACTAGTGGAAAAGCATGCTAGATGATGATGTTCACTTACTTGTTGGAAAATAGGATTGATGCATGTCTACTCTATATTGTTTAAGCTTGTGAGCATGTATGACTAGAGTATACTACTTTTGATTGGAAGCAAGCATGTTATGAATTGTCCATGTTGTTGGTTCAGTTTTATGCTTAACATGGTTAGAGGATTATATATTGATTATTGGAACTTGACCTAGCACCCCGTCATATGATGCATGTTTAACCAGACTAGTAGAGAACCTTCACTTGGGCTAGGTTCTTTTATGCTTTAGACATCCCACACTTTGCATCTTTTCCTGGACATAGATTTTCCTCGCCCGGGTAGTGGGCCGAGTAGTCAGGTTACTATGGGACATTGTTGCACTCGTGCCTGGGGGCTGAGTGGAGTCTGGTAGCTGAGTTTAGACCTGTGCTAGTGTTGTTGGGAGCCGTTTGGGTAGACGGTGGTCCCGGGCCGTCGAGTATCTTCCGGTCAGTGTTGTTGGGAACCGTTGGGGTTGACGGTGGTCCCGGGTCGTTGAGTGTCGTCCGACTAGTTTTGTTAGCCCTGAATTGTTGGTCAATCCCGGCTGTGGAGTATCTCCAGCCTGTGTGTTTAGCGTGGCGAGTTGGGTGTTTCGTTTTGGGAGCCGTTTGAGTCGACGGTGGTCCCGGCTGTGGAGTATCTCCAACCAGTGGGTTTAGTGCCACGAGTTGGTTGAGTTCGTTAGTGCCTCGAGATTCGTGAGAGCTGGTTAGCTAGGTCGTTGAGAGTGTTCCGACCGTCGTGCAAGGTATTTGATGATCTTGAGTCCTTCCGTTCTGAGAGTGAGCGTGGATTTTGACTATAGCCTACATGAGCCACTTTGAGCTCGACAGCGATGCGCGGATACCTTTTTTCCTCAGTGGGGTCGCGCCCCTCGAGTGCCCCGTCCGGAGTGGGCCTGTTACTTTCGTATCGCTACTTATCGACGCAGTCCCTCTGGCTGGGCCAGTTTTGGCAGTCACGGACGCCCTACGTAAGTCCCGTCCTCTTGTGGATGTGTGGCAGTAGGTAGGCGCAGGCTTGACTGGACCCTATGAGGCAGTCAGTTCGATTGGGTCGATTGAGCACCTTGGGTGCGAGTAGTTGCATATCTTTTCATCTGTATCACCTATTGAGTATTTAGATAGAGGCATGATAGCTGTAGAATATCTCCAGCTTTTCTTGTTCAGTTTTTACTGCATTGTTATCTTATGCCTCTAGTAGACTTAGTGGGCAGACCATCGGGCTTGGTGGCGGTACCCACTGAGAACTACATGTTGATGTAGTTCTCACACCCGTTGGGGGTTCTCCCCCTCCTTTTTCTTTCCTCTCCTTTGTTTTGTAGAGTCATCTTTGGGATATGCTGATTCTGCTGTTGTTGTTCGAGGCGAGGGAGTCGCGAGCTAGACCCCTACCTGTCTTTGGAGAGTAGCTGTACCCCCACCTCGGAGATTTGTAGTACAGTCAGTAGATTAGTTTTATTTCTGCTTTTGAGAGATTATTATAGTGAGGATATGACTTGTACTGAGAGCATGTACACTAGTGTATTGTATTTCAATTTTCCTCACTGTTGAGTTCTTGGATTTTTTGTATCAGAGGATATTGTATGATTCATTCTTGGGAGATGGCTATTGTACCTTTATTTCCAGTTGTACAGTGGTTGGATTTTAGTTTTACAGCAGTTTTCTTTATAGCTCTGTTATCTGTTTAGCTGTAGTACCTTTTCTTGCAGGTTGGACGCTTCGCCTATGTGGGATTTTCATATAGGTGGCGAATCTGTTGGCGAGCCCTGGTCGCAGTTTCGACCCCGGGGCGTGACAGATTAGAGTGGTATCAGAGCCTAGGATGTAGGTCATTGTGGACTTTAGAGACCCTAGGCTTGTGGTTGGACCCTAGGATGACTTCGTGAGAGTCGTGATTTTTAGCGAGAGTCCTGATTGAGTTTTATACCTCTCCCAAGGGATGGGATGAGTGATTGGCATGTTTATTCTCCAAAGTGATTATGTTAGCTGCAGACAACATAATGCTGTGGAATGGGTGACATGCCCTAGACTTTCGCTAGATTGGGTCGAGTGTTTGTTGTGTGCTGTGTTGCAATTTTTTCGTGGTGAGCGGTGTCTCCCCGACGTTGGGTTTTGACCCGTGTGCACCCTATTGCGTAGTAGAGCCCGAGCAGTTAGATTTGTGCCGGATACCCGAATTGAAGTCAGAGAGCTCCGGACCCAGATGACAGGATTGTCAGAGTTATATCAGCGGCGGAGTGGGCTGCTGGTTTGGGTGACACAGTTGTCGGAGCAGCGGGCAGCCCGACAGTGCTTTCCTCTTGAGACCACCCGGTTGCAGTATCCTCAGTGGCGCCGATGAAGCGAGTAACCCCCTCCGTACCGACAATTAGTGCCGAGGCACCGAAGCAGGGTGGATAGCTGACAGTTGATGAGCTGTGGGACATCATCGATTAGTTGAGCCAGTTTCGGCAGATAAACCACCCCGATTCATAGGTTTGAGTTTGGAGCCTTTTGAGGCAGAATCGTGGTTGGTGGTGATGGAGAGACTACTTGAGAGCCTCCTTGTGTTAAAGAGTTTACGCGGTTGTTGAACTGCGCGCTCCATGTTTAGAGGGACGAGGCACATAGGATATGTGTCTGAGAGTGGATTGCGCCAGGATACCTTTTAGCTGTTTCGGCCCCTCCGTTACAGGTTTTGGACGTCTCGATGGAGTAGGCATTGTTCATGGAGCGTGCCATTGCAGTTCCTTTGGATAGAGATCTGCCGCCAGAGGCAAGTTCTGGATAGAGGCACTGGGCGCTAGGTGATGGAGGACAGTTCGGCCGGTAGAGGCATTCCCGATTTCCTTCCCTAGGTTGTGGATTTCTAAGACGCTAGAGGTCGGGTGGACCCCGATGGCAGCATCAGCAGCAGTGGTAGCGTGGATGTGTTATCTGCGGAGGACCACATTCGTCGCCTCAGTATGAGAAGAGGCAGAGGTCGTGCTCCCTATGTGATTGGTATAGATATTTTCTAGCAGACTGGATTTTGATGACGAGGCAGACTGAGCGACGACCATTTGCATCGAGCGGATGAGTTTGTGCTGCCTGGTAGGAGGGCGCCACGACAGTGGATCGGATTGTCGCAGGTGTGATTTCATTACAACAGTCTGGGTTAGAGCATGGTGCATTCCTGCATGGACTAGAGGCAGAGTCGTTACCACGTGCACTAGAGGTACAGGTTCCTGTCGGTGTTGTGCATGTGGAGGAGGTTTCGCAGTCCGAGCTAGAGCATTTTGCATTCCTGCATGGACTAGAGATGGAGTCGTTACCATGTGCACTAGAGGTACGGGTTCCTGTTGGTGTTGTGTGTAGGTTTTTATATATTAAGGATCCACAAGGATCTAAATAGGTACTATCAAACAACTAGAGGGGGCGTGAATAGGTGTAATATTCAAAATACCAATCTCAGTGCAAAATAAAAACCAATGCGGAAAATAAAAACAGCACACCGAGATTTACGTGGAAACTCCAATCCAGGAGAAAAACCACGGGACCAGCACGCAATAACAATCCACTAAGAAAAGAAGAATAACAAGGTGATTACCGACTCCACAGACTCAAACCCCTCCTTCAACTTCTTCGGATCTTGCGCTCACCGACTGCACGTCCACTGCACACGTTCGAATCCACGAACGCCACTCGAATCCACGAGCACACGTTTCGAATCCACGAAACGCCTTCAACACATCGAATCCACGATGCTACGTCGAATCCACGACGCAAACTTGATAAAAGCTTCAATGGTGATCCTTTGCTTAGATTATCAATGAAGATCCATGGGAGAAATCTCTAAAGCAAAGATTAGATCAATTCGACAAAAAGTATGTCTTAAAAAAACCGTCGAATTGACCTAAAAGAGGCTAAAAGAAGAACGATATAAAAACCTAGCCTCTGGGGTTGCTCTCAAGTGTTTTCTGAATTAGTCGATAGTTCTTGAGGAACCCTAAGTGTCTATTTATAGGTTAGAAACCTTTGGAAAGAGATAAGCATCAAAAACTGACTTAACAAAATTTTTCCCGCACGACGGTCCGGACTGGATTTGGCTGATCCGGACTGTCGTCTTTTTTCAGCAATTTTCCTGAAAAAATAGTTCGGGGTCCGGACTGAAACATGAATCCGATCCGGACTGAAACAGAAATCCGATCCGGACTGAAACAGGAATCCGATCCGGACTGAAACAGCGCATGAACTGAACTATGTTCGGGGTCCGGACTGGATTGGTCTGATCCGGATCCTGAAGATCCAATTTGTCCAGTTTTTTATTTTTAAGCAAAGAAAACTTATTCAAGTGTTTCTAAACTACACAAATGTATTCGGATCACCAAAATTATTTAGTTAAACGTACCTGATCATTCCGAATCCATTCTTCTTGAGATTGGTGTAACTGATCCACAATTCTTTATCTTCAATCTTCACTTGTTGAATCTTCTCTGAGTCTTCGATTGCTAATTGACAATTTGATCACTTCAAGACTCCGACTCAACTCACGAAATATGCCAACACAAAAAGCCGTAACATTGTGCACATGGAGGAGGCTTGTAGATCATGACCAGTGCAGTTGAGACCGCGAGTTATGCCGGCAGATTTATTGGTATATGTGTCAGTTCTATGTTTTGACCCAATGCTTGAGATTGGTTGGCACGGTACCACATGATGTTTGACTGCGGAGAGAGAGGACTATGACCTTTTGCAAGGCAGACAAGAGCAGGTTTGTTTGTAGAGACTGTTAGAGCACATAGGTTACAGCGATAGTGTGAGAGGTGCCTACGGCGGCACCGGGACTCAAGGATATCCCTATCGCCGTGAGTTCCCGGGTGTGAGTCCACCTGAGTTGATGATGATACCGCCGGTCAGGGAAATTGAGATTGTGATTAACGTGGTTCTGGGAACCGCGCCGATATTGAAGGCACCTTGTTGGATGGCACCAGTAAAGTTGAGAGAACTGTTGGCACAGTTGCTAGAGCTGATGGATGTAGGTTTTTATATATTAAGGATCCACAAGGATCTAAATAGGTACTATCAAACAACTAGAGGGGGGGGTGAATAGGTGTAATACTTAAAAACAAATCTCAGTGCAAAATAAAAACCAATGCGGAAAATAAAAACAGCACACCGAGATTTACGTGGAAACTCCAATCCAGGAGAAAAACCACGGGACCAACACGCAATAACAATCCACTAAGAAAAGAAGAATAACAAGGTGATTACCGACTCCATGGACTCAAACCCCTCCTTCAACTTCTTCGGATCTTGCGCTCACCGACTGCACGTCCACTGCACACGTTCGAATCCACGAACGCCACTCGAATCCACGAGCACACGTTTCGAATCCACGAAACGCTTTCAACACATCGAATCCACGATGCTATGTCGAATCCACGACGCAAACTTGATAAAAGCTTCGATGGTGATCCTTTGCTTAGATTATCATTGAAGAACCATGGATGGAATCTCTAAGCAAAGATTAGATCAATTCGACAAAAAGTATATCTTGGAAGAACCGTCGAATTGACCTAAAAGAGGCTAAAAGAAGAACGATAAAAAACCTAGCCTCTAGGGTTGCTCTCAAGTGTTTTCTTAATTAGTCGGTAGTTCTTGAGAAACCCTAAGTGTCTATTTATAGGTTAGAAACCTTTGGAAAGAGATAAGCATCAAAAACAGACTTAATAGAATTTTTCCCGCACGGCGGTCCGGACTGGATTGGCTCGTTCCGGACTGTCGTTGTTTTTCAGAGAATTCCTGAAAAAACAAGGTTCGGGGTCCGGAACGAAATCCACGGTCTGGACTGAAATAGGAATCCGATCCGGACTGAAACATGAATCCGATCCGGACTGAAAGTGCGCATGAACTAAACTATGTTCGGGGTCCGGACTGGATTGGTCTGATCCGGATCCTGAACATCCAATTTGTCCAGTTTTTTATTTTTAAGCAAAGAAAACTTATCCAAGTGTTTCTAAACTACACAAATGTATTCGGATCACCAAAATTATTTAGTTAAACATACCTGATCATTCCGAATCCATTTTCCTTGAGATTGGTGTATATGATCCACAATTTTTCAACTTCAATCTGCAAGACTCAAAACACTGAGTGTCAACTTGAGCTCTTATTGAATCTTCTCTGAGTTTTCGATTGCTTATTGACAATTTGACCACTTCAAGACTCCGACTCAACTCACGAAATATGCCAACACAAAAAGCCGTAACAATCTCCCCCTTTGGCAATTTCGTGACAAAACCCAAAAATACATAAAACGCTCAAAACACTCATCTTAAACCAAAAATCGAAACTCAATGTCATCACCAAAACATTGACTTTCTTTGTGTGAAAGATCCAATAAACAAAAATTACATTTGAACCAGTCTTAGAACAAACTCTATGACTTAGGACTTGGAGTCTTAAAGTGATGTAGATCCTGCAAAACAAAACTCCAAACAAATCAAAAGTCAGTTGTCAGAAATTAAAGTTATATCCTACAATTGATTCGTCCTTTTGGTTCTTTTTGTTTTTCGGCTCCTTTTTCATCATCTCCCCCTATCTCGATGATCTCATCTTCGTCTCCCCCTATCTCGATGATCTCATTTCCGTCATTTCTCTTCTCTCCCATTTTGTCATAAATTGTCAAACAGTGAACATACTAGACAAAAAGAAATCACTAACAGCATTAGTTCATAGAGAAAGAGAGATAAAAGCTCAGTTCCTGTATATAACAAAAATGCAGATTGCGTACCGGTAGTCGAAAGCAAAAATCAAATAATTTCTTGAAACAAATCCATATTTTGAAATATTTGAATTACCGATTTGTATTCCATCAAGAAAATAATTTAAGTGCTTGAAAATAATATGAGATCACATAGATGTCATTCAATCCAATTAATTTTACCAAAATTAAAAAGATTTACTCCGAAATCATGAAAAATAAAGATAAGACATTATAAATCGTTTTTCATATTATATACGTTAAACACAAGTCATCAAAAATAATCTTGAGATCCAAAGTCTATCAAGATGTAACGGATTTACAAAGATAACTTACAGAGATTTCCAAATGACATCAATTTTGAATTTTACCCTTCTAAATTAAGATATGCATTAAAATACCTAAGGGTGGCTCTTTGCGCATCTTTTAACTATCCCACCTTATACCAACCAGGAGATTGTTCAAAATAAGAACTTTGAATTTAAATCTCCGAATGCTTCAACTAAACAAAATTTCATAAATATTTTTCAAGCATCCATAACATGTGGTAGCTTCACACACTAACCGGACGACCGGGGTGGCAGCTCTTTCCAACATGTGGTGGTAGTTTTCACACTCCTTTCGGATGTAACTCTTTCCACATCTTTTGCAAATCATTTCATTACCCTTGTACGAAAATACAATCTCTTATGTGAAAGAATTAAATCCCAAATTTTAGTCTATCGGTTGTCTCATGTTTATCACAATGAATTCACACAACCGAGATAGATTAATCATCTAAAGATCACACATGATAACTAAAATTTGATGAATATAATTATCAAAAACTCCTATAATGAAGTATCTTCAAGAATTATGATTATGGAGTAAAGTTGATAATTCATATAAAATTAAATTGGAGTGATTGAAAGTGAAACCCTTTTTATTCAATGCACTTGTTCGTTAAAAACCTTTTTGATCAAAAACAAAACATAAAAACGAAGAGCATTGAAAACATGTAATGCAGAGATTAAGAAAAATATGAAAGGAAAACCAATCAAAGCATTACATACAGTCATAAGCTATTTAGAACTTAAGAAAAGGAAAGATATCACCTTTCCGAATCCAAAATCGTCGGATTTTGGGTTGTCTTGATTCATTGTGGTTGGGAGATGATAGCTTTGACTGTTGATCCACCTTAGGTCTTTGCCTTGCAATGATCCACTTGTATGATTGATGTTGTGGCTCGAACCTTTGGTGGATTGAGTGAACTCCATTGACTTGATGTGTCTTTTGATTCCGTTGAGTTCGCTCCGTAGATGAAGTTGCCAAAGAATTCCTCTTTCTCTTTTTCGGGCACGACTTCATCAAGTGTCCTTCAAGTTCACATTGGTGACAAGTTCTTCCTTTCAATTTAGTTGTGGAACTTGAAGCCTTCACAGTTCGGTTCTTTTTAAATCCCAAACAAACCTTGCTTGTTTGACCTAATCCGGACATACAATCAAGTTTCTTCGAACCGGTTGAAATCCTTTGTATGTCGGATTTAAGTTGATGAACTTGCTTGGTCAAAGTTTGGTTGGTGACATGAATCTCCTCAAATTGTTTTTCTAGAAAATCAATCTTGTTAATATGGGAATTAACGATCGTTTTCGATTGATTTATCTTTTCTTGGAGGATTTTATTATTATCCAATAAAAGCTCTCGTTCCTCCTCGAGATCATGAAGTTTGTTCTTTAAAGCATGATTCTCGTCTTGAATCTCAAGTCGTTGCTTCCTCAACTTCTTAATATGCTTGGCCATCTTCTTTGATTCCATAAGAAGTTGTTGATATGCCTCAACGAGTTCTTCTCCGTCCGACTCCCCCTCACTTGATGACTCTCCGCCGGATGTTGATGTTTCATGCAAAATCAAAGGAATAGAGTCAGTGATTAAAGATATATGATAAGCAAACATTAGAAGAGGGAATTTGAGAGGCATGAAAGGCAACGACATTTTTCTCTTTACTTGAGGTTGATTCATTAGAAGTAGAATCGTCCCAAGTTTTCGCTTGCAAAGCCTTCTTTTTATATGATTTCAGAGAAGGACAATCCGTTGAAATATGGCCGTAGCCTTTGCATCTATAACATTGGATTTCCCCTTCGAATTCATCTTTTTCCTTAGAAGGTTTTGCAGAGCTTTTGAGGTTAGAGGATTTAGAACCCGATGATCCTTTAGATGGTTTCGAGGATGAAGATCCATCGGTTCGATTCTTCCAAAACTTCCGACGAAATTTCTTTACGATCCGCGCCAATTGTTCTTCAAAATCGGCAAAAGAGATTTCATCGTCGGAACTTGATTCGCTATCTTCTTCCTTTGTTGATTTGAATGCAATACCTGTAAGCTTAGAAGAAGATTTGGAAGAAACTTGATTAGTAGGAAAAGTCATTTCATAAGTTTGCAAAGCACCTACTAATTCCTCTACTCTCATCTCATCCGGATGACTAACGGTTTCAATGGCGGCAACCATTGCCCTAAACCGTTCCGGAAGAGTCCGAAGTATCTTTGTGGTGACCCTGATCCCCGTGTGGCTTCTCCCATGAACCGTGGTGTAGAACACCTAGTGTTGGTGTATCTGGTCCATAGTGCATCAAAGGGATGCCACAGATGGACCCTGTGTGATATCCACAGCCGGATTGGCCTTCGGCTGCATTTGCCGAAGTTTCGATTTTGTTTTGGGCCAATCAGAGGTTGGATTTGGATTCAGCGCGGAAAAACGCTTGAAAACGGCTATTTGCTTGTTAAATTTGGAGTCCGGATGCCCAAAAACGGACCCCCGGAAGTTTTCGCTGAATTTCGGTGCATGGGAGGGGCCGTGGACCGCCGGCTGCCACGTGGCGGCTTGTGATTGGGCCGGTCCACAGCGCTCGGTCCACAGAGGGGAGCGGCTGGGTGCACGGACCCGGCGCATGGACACGTGGCGCCGCCTGATTGGCGGGCTTGTGAGGCGCGGTCTACAGAATTTGCGCGGCGGTGCATGGACCGGGGCGGGGGGACACGTGGCATCCCCCGGTTGGTCGGTGCACGCGGCGCCGTCCACGGAACCTGAATTGGGTGCGTGGACCGGGTGCACGGGACACGTGTCGTCACGCCATTCGCAGGCTCACGAGGCGCGGCGCACTGAGTCGCGGACGGGCGCCTCGGGGCGCGTGCGTAGCAGGCGGCCAGAGCGGCGCCCTGCCCGCACGTGTGACCGCGACAGTGGCAGGGCCACGTGTCGCCCTGCCACTGGCGGGCGCCACCTACCCGGTTTGACCGGGTAGGTGCCACGTGGCGGCAGCTCGCGCGCCCCGCACAGCTGTTTGCTGTGCGGGACACGCGTCGGGCCCCGGGAGGGCCACGTGGCCGCTCCCGGCGCGCCCCGCACAGCTGTTTGCTGTGCGGGTGACGTGGCGGCACGAGGTTTTTTCGAGCGGCTACAGTAAACTGCTCTTGCGCCCGGATTCGGGCGCCCGAAAGTTCGGGTGCGCCTGAAAGTTGGGATATGTTGGGAATTTTCCCATTTGTTTTTCTGCAGCCTATTTAAAGGCCCGAGCTCCCTTCCTCTTCATTTTTTTGGCACTTCCGAGCTTCAAACCGGCAGGAGTTCTTCACCAAAGTTGATCCTCACGCAGTGTAGCTTCCATCTGCGGAGTTTGGGGATTTTTCGGGGCACGCTTTTCGAGATTCTCTTTTTCTTGGCGCGTCGCGACGTTCTTTCTTCGGTGCTTCTTCCGTCACTCTTCGGTGTACGAGCTCTCCCGGCCTACTCCGACCATCTTTTCGAGCGATTTCTTTACCGTTGGATTCGCAACAGGTAAGGCTACAATTTTGGTTTCTTCTAAATTTCCTGGTTTTGCGTTTTTCGAGGAGTTCTTCCTTGCTCACTGCGGACCTGGTTTGCTGTGAGGATTTGTGAGGACAGCAGCTTCATCCGAGGAGATCTCCGCGCACGAGTGTCGGATCAGGACGTGCTTATAGACTTTTTTCATCTACTCGACGCGAGGATCATCGTGGTATTTTTCTTGAAATTTTTGGAGATCTTCCCAAAGGTATACACTTTTCCTTTTATCTGTACAAGAGTTTACAGTTGAATGGTTTTGGGATTGTGCGCACCGATACTGTGGAATTTGTAACTTGGCCTACGGTGCTCGGAATTGGGCGTGCAGGTAATTGTTTCGAAGCTATCGACACGAGGATCGCAGGGATATTTTATTTGGAATTTTTCGAGCACATTCAGCAGGTGAAATAATCGCATCTTTGCGACTGTATTTTCAGTGTAGTAATTCTTGGCAGATTTTGGGATTAAAGTGTAACTGTAGCCTTATGTTGTACCCAGGAGGGATTGTGGACTGTGCTGGACCTGTTGGACATAGAGTTGTTATTTTTCCTGGTTTTCTCAGCTGTACGACTCCGGACAGTTAGCGTTTTCAGGTGGGTGGCTTGCTTTCAAGATCTATGGACTGTGCTCTAATTCTATTGATATAGAATCATGCATGATAGTGATTGGACTTGGGTAGCATGCTAGAGTGTAGGAATTGTTGTTCCTTGTATTATCTGTCGATCTTGTGATCTCTTACTTCCTTCTATCATGTTAAATATTTGTAATCTTGGAACCTGACCTAGCACCCCCGTCATATGTTGCATGTGTAACCAGACCAGTAGAAAACCCTCACTTGGGCTAGGGTTATTTATGTTTAGACATCCACACTTTATGTTTCATTCCTGGACTTAGTGTTATCCTCGCCCGGGTAGTGGGCCGAGCGGTCGGGACTTCTTTTAGTGTGGGATGCATTTGCACTCGTGCTTGGGAGCAGAGTGGAGTCTGGTAGATGCAGTGGTTCGCTTGTCTGTACCGGGAACCGTTTGGGGTAAACGGTGGACCCGGGAGATCTTGTTTTCCCCTATTTGGGTTGTCGCCACTGTGTTAGTGGCGGTAGTTTACTAGTGATAGCCGGACCTAGAACCCAGAACCCTTTTCGACATACACATGATTTTAGTCTACCAATGTTTTCTTCCAAGCATCGAAGGGCCGCTGGAGTCTGTTCTTGTTTGATTGGACAAAGGCATCAGCCCTTCGGGGCTTGGGTAAAACACTTATTTTTCTAACTGTTTTTCTAAAGAGAACTAAAATCATTAAATATGGATTTCTTCTAGATCAAATGATTTTCAATAACAAATGTCACCTTTTTCTTGTAAATCTCCCCACTCGAAAGGATTCGAGTGATCCGGGTTCTAGGGGCCGTTCCTTTGTCGGGACGAAAGCCACGGGGGCCGAGCCTGGAACCTGTTCTTGTTTGATAGGGTTGTAGGTGTAGGTCTCCCGGGACTTTCGGGCCCTGTTGGTGTCTTCTGCGTGTTGTACTGTGATTATTGCTTTCCCGAACTATAAGGGGATCGGGAACTTCGATAGGCGGAGCCTAGAGTCTGTTCTTGTTTGATAGGGTTCTTAACACCGGTCTATCGGGTTTCCGAACCCTTATGGTGTCGGTCTTTCCTGTGAGTTTAGTGTTCTGTTGTGGGAGCCGTCTGGTGGACGGTGGCCCCAGCTGTGTGGTTTTTCAGCCTGTGAGTGAGCGTCGGTGTTGTTAGTCGATCTTGTGATCGTGGTTTGGATTATAGCCTGCATGAGCCATATTTGAGCTAGACAGAGATGCGCTGATACTTTCCTCATTGGGGTCGCGCCCCTCGAGTGCCACTCCGGAGTTGGGCCTGTTACTTGCTATCGCGACTTGTCGACGCCGTCCCTCTGACTGGGCCAGTTAGTGGCAGTCACGGACACCCTACGGTAGACCCGTCCTGTTGAGGATGTGCGGCAGTAGGTGGGCGTAGGTTTGACTGGACCCTTTGCGGCAGTCAGTATAGATTTGGTGAGTTACTGTGTGTATTAGTAGATGCATCATGTTTCCATCTGTTCCACTTTTTGAGCATCTAGATAGAGGCATAGTAGCTGTAGGGTTACTTTTCCAGCCATTTCATTTCAGTATTATATTGTTACTTTATGCCTCTAGTAGACTTAGTGGGCAGACCGTCGGGCTTGTTGGCGGCACCCACTGAGAACTACTTGGGACGTAGTTCTCACACCCGTCGTGGTGTTTTTCCCACAGGGACTTCTACTCCTGTTCCTGCTGCTCCTGTTGCTGCTTCTTCTGATCGAGGTAAGGGAGTCGCGAGTTAGTTCCCTACCAGTCATCGTCCAGAGAGTAGATGTACCCCGTACTTTTTGAGAGTTCTTGTTGAGAGACTTTGTAGTGAGGTATAGAGTTGTACTTTTATTTTACTGCAGAGAGAGATTTATGTACTTTTGGTGAGGGCTTTGTGTTGTATATTTTCTTCTTTTTAGCAGTTTTCTTTCAGCTCTGATATCTGTATAGTATAGTTGATCTTTTACAGGTTAGTCGCTTCGTCTATACGAGGCTTCCCGTATGGGCGGCGAATCTGTTGGCGAGCCCGGGTCGCAGTTTCGACGCCGGGGCGTGACAGATTAGGTGGTATCAGAGCCTAGGTTGTAGGTCATGGTGGACTTAGAAACCCTAGGCTTGTGGTTGGACATTAGGATGACTATGTGAGAGTCGTGACTATTAGCGAGAGTCCTGATTGAGTTTTATACCTCTCCCAAGGGACGGGATGAGTGATTGGCATGTTTATTCTCCTAAGCGATTATGTTGGCTGCAGACAACATAATGCTAGGGAATGGATGACGTGTCTTAGACTTTCGCTGGATTGGGTCGAGTATTGTTTGGTACTGTCCTGATGTTTCCATGTGTGTTGCAGGTGGGCACGATGCCTCCCCGACGCAGGGTACAGACGCGTTCTCAGCCTTCCCCCTCCGATGAGCCTGGGCAGGAGGAGCCAGCACAGGGTCAGCAGAGTGAGGTGCTGGAGCTTCGGGCTTAGATGGCCTAGTTGTCTGAGGCTGTTCAGCACCAGGAGGAGACCTTACGACGCCAGGAGGAGGCCTCGTAGCGCCAGGAGGAGGCTACACGGCGCCAGGAGGAGGCCATGGGTCGGATGATGCTTATGTTGGAGCAGAGGGTACAGCCAGTGGTAGCACCACCAGGGAGTTCTCCCGCACCTTCGTCGCCAGCTGTGGCACCCCCAGTTGTACCAGCAGAGCAGGCAGCCCCTTGTTGGGTTATGTATAATTGGATCTAAATAGGGGAAAAAACACCTAGAGGGGGGTGAATAGGTGTAAACAATAAACACTCAAAAATCTTTGCGATATCAAACCCAATGCGGAAAAATAAATAACACGCAGAGATTTTTACGTGAAAAACTCCAAACCGGAGTAAAAAACCACGGGACCGATAACACGGTGAAATCCACTAGAATTATAACACGTACAAAGGTGATATACCGTACTCACAGATGACTCAACCTTTTTCCATACGCTCCTAGTTGATCTTCTCCGCTCGCTCCGCAACGCTTCTCGAATCCACGATCTGCGTCCAACGCCGAATCCACGACGTCCAACGTCGACTCCACGACGTCCGACCGAATCCACGGTCTTCACCCAGTAGCACGTCTCGAATCCACGAACGTACCTCGCTCCGAATCCACGAGAGCGGTAGCACCTTGAATCCACAAGGCCACGCGAGTCCACGCGCCGATTTTGGGGAAATCGTTATTTTTTTGGGTGGTGATGATCCGCCGAATACTTAGATTAGAAATAGATCGGAAATACCATCTAAGTATTCATTAATTTGATTCTACTCAAAATCTGAGTTTGAAAAATCTAGAATCAAATTAATAATATAGATGAAGAAACATAGAATTAAATCAAGTATTTCTTTTCTTCTCTATATGTGGAATATTTATGAATTAAAGGGTCTATATATAGGTTAGAAACTATTGGAAGAGAATAAGAATCAAAAACTAACCTTTTCTGGAATTTTTCAGGACGGCGATCCGGATCGGATTTCGGCGATCCGGATTGCAGTAGCGAGACAGACAGTTTCCAGAAAAACAAAGGTTCGGGATCCGGATCGAAGTACCTGATCCGGATCGTTCATACAATTCACCAAACACCAATGTTCGGGATCCGGATTGAGATGCCTGATCCGGATCGTACATATATTATGGTAAAAACCAGTGTTCGGGATCCGGATCAAAGGAGGCTACGATCCGGATTGAATTTGTGTATGAACTAACATCCTTCGGGATCCGGATCGAAGTGTCTGATCCGGATCCTGAACATGTCCCATGTCCAGTTTTTGATTTTTATGCAAATAAAAATTCATCCAAGAGTTTCTACACTATAAGAAGTATTTGGATCACCAAAGATAATTAGTTAAACATACCTGATCCTTTTGAATTCTTCTTTCTTGAGATTGAGTTATATGATCCAACCTTCTTTATCTTCAATCTTCAAGACTTAACCGAATTTACGAAATACGCCAACTCAAATTCCGTAACAATCTCCCCCTTTGGCGGTTTCGTGACAAAACACAAATCCACTCAAGAAAATTCAAAAAGATATTTTTGTTGATATCACCATACAACAAAAATTTACAATGAGATCCAAATAAAGATAGATACATGAGTTAAACTCCTAAAACAGACTCTAGACTTAGACATCTGTACTCTCTGCAAAAGAAATCATTCTTGACAAAGGAAATCGTTAGATACCTCAAGAATTTTATGTCATTCAAAAACCACACACAGAGATGAAGTTTATACTCATTTATACTTACCATGACATTTATACATTCAGATATGTAACTGGATCATAGTTAAAAACCAACATATCTTCTATGCAATCAAAATCCAAATGTCACAAAATTGTTACTGAACATCAACTTGTTAGTTATATTACATGCCCAAATAGTTAACCAAATAGTTAGTCGAGGCATGCATGCAATCTCAAATGAAAACCAAAAGTTGTGATACTTACCTTCATGCTTCATGGTTCACAACTGGACAATCGAGACAATCGATCATAGTTTCATTGTTCAAACTGTAGTTTCATTGTTCAAACTGTTCTAATATTCTCTCCCCCTTTTTGTCACAAAGTAAGCCAAAATTGCAAAATAAGGAGAGTTAACAAGTCCAAAAATTGAAGGAAACTTAAGAACTAAAACTAACAACCTGCACAAGAAGAAAAAGAAAAAGTTAGAGGAAATCAATCATCAGATTCAGAGTCTTCAGAGCTCGTGCAGCCCATCTTAGAGAACATCTTTTTCACCAGCTTGTTCATTGAATTGACCTTCTTAGTTATGGTAATATGAGCTGCCGTGATGAGCTCAAGCTCATTAAAAATTCTCTTCTGTTCCTTCGAAATCTGTTCCTGCTCAAAGGATAATCGTTGTTGTTCTTTGTAGATGGATGAGACTGATGCTTCATCCGCTGGTGCGGGTGCTGGTTGTGATGGTGATGCGGAAGTGCCGGTACTGGGTTTCGTTCCGCATGGAGGAACTGGAGTGACATGGGGCAATTTGTGAAGGGACTTGACAATGGTGGACTCATCGATCATGCCCAAGCAGTGATGATAAGTTGTTGAACTAATATCAACCTGAAATTTCTTTAAGATCCTCATTATAATCAATGGAAATGGGATTCTTTCAGTGGGATGAGGATGCTCAACATATCTCGTCATTCTATTCCAAATAATGTATGGAATGTTGATATTTAATCCCATTGCCTCTGACGGATGTCCTAAGAGATACAAAAACAGCATTCGATCCCATCTCAAGACTTTCGTCTGCATATTCGGAAGGATATTATAACATGTGATGAAGTTTAGGAACCGGTACTCAAGACGAAGTTCTTTGAATTTGACAGATTTCTCCGTTGATTGAGTTCCTTCCAAACATATTCCCTTTATAACCATTTGCCACATCGTGTTTGTCAAACTCTTTCCCTTCAAGTAATTAACTCCTGTCTTGCTGGCTTGCATTCCCAAAACCTCGCCAATCAACTGTGGAGTAATTTTAAACCTTGTGCCTTGGATATTCGTGTAAAACTCCATCGGACCGTTTTCATTTTCTCGAAGGTGCCGTGCATTTGTATAGAAGGTCCTCACGTGATGCAGACAGTATCCAAGCATTTCTGGGAATCGGCATACTTGAATAAGGTTTGCTTGTTCAATCAGAACACCAAACTCAGGGGAGTGGTCTCGTAGAGCCTCAATATTAACATGCCTCTCGCCAATGCATTCACGATTCTCAAATGCCCTTAGGCGATCTGCATTAACGAACACTTGTTCCTTACGAGGTGGAGAATCCGGAACTATTGGTTCGTTAATCTCCAAACCTCGTGCTCGTCCAAATTGTCGAGCCAGTCTTTTTCTTTTCATTGAGACAGAGGACGTCATTGGCGCTTTACCTTTTGACGTGTCAAAAGTCTTTTGCTTAGGTTGAACAGGCATTGATTCATCATCCGACAATTTGTCCCAATCTACTTCTTGATTATCTGCTTCAGCCTCTGAGTCGCTGACAAGAAGAAACTCACCTTTCCGTTGAGTTTTCTTAGCTCTTTTCAGTTTGTTTGTTGCTCGAGTGTGTACCATTGCAACTAGCAGAAAGATGATCCATGAAAACGTCATTGTTGCTATTACTCGTGAAAAGAAATCCTGTGAGCAACAACTCAAGAACACGAAAAATTGTTAATTTTCAAAAATTTAAAAAATTGTACCCAAACAATCATTATCGTGTAAAGAGACTAAGAATCAAATTAGTTTTGCACAAAGAATTTTAAAAATAGATCAATCGCATGATTTTCGAAAATTCCCATTATATGCCCTAAAATCGAAATTTTTGAAATCGAAGGCCAAAAATCCGTTTATCATGAGAATACCTAGCATATAATCAAAACTAATCTACCCAGAGTTCTTATTTCAAAAGAAATTTGATCAAAAACCATCCACAAACGAAAAAGATACAGAAATTTCATCACGTTTTGAGGAAGAACATGAAAAACTATGAAAAACCGAGATTTTGATCAATAAAACTTACTTAGAATCGAAGAACTTGAGTTCGAAAGCTTCCTAGATGGATGAATTCTAGAGAGAGAAGCTCTGGAGACTTTGGAACAAAAGATTGAAGTAAAAAGAAATCGAAACCCTTTTGTTCTATATAAAACCCTAGCCGCGATCCGGATCAGTTCGTGATTCCGATCCGGATCGGCTATGTAAAGTACCGGGGCATAGGATAGCGCGCCGACCACACAGATGACTTGGAGCAGAGAGTTGCCTTGAGCATGTTGTATCTGAGGTTACAGTTGATGCCGGGTTGATTCGGATCAACGCGGAAGCTCCAGCTCGATTCGGGGTTTTTCCGGGCTTTGTAGGCCGATTGAGGATGAGATTGGGAATTTCAGACTTCACCGTGGAGCGCCGGAAATTCAGGAACACGTGGACACGTGTACTTTTGATTTACAGCGAGGTTCGGGAGGTTCCGGACTGACGCGGAGGACCCGGAGGCAAAAAGTGAGTCGGAACTGGCAGTTTTGGAGCCGGTATTTGATTTGAGCACCCCGACTCAACGGATAAGCTTTTTGAAGAGAAAAAGCTGTGGACACGTGTACTTTTGATTTACAGTGAGGTTCGGGAGGTTCCGGACTGACGCGGAGGACCCGGAGGCAAAAAGTGAGTTGGAACTGGCAATTTTGGAGCCGGTAAGTGATTTGAGCACCCCGCCTCAACGGATGAGCTTTTTGGAGAGAAAAAGCTGTGAGCGCGTGTATTTTCGATTTACAGCGGAGTTCGGGAGGTTCCGGGCAGCGGCGGAGAGCCCGAAGGCAAAAAGTGAGTTGGAGTTGGATTATTGGAATTAATTAATTAACGGATTTAATTAATAAAGCTTTTGCTTTATAAAAGCTGCCTCCACCCTCCTCTGCAGCAGGAAAAAAGAGAAAGAAAGGAAAAGAGAAAGAAAGGAAAAGAAAAGAGAGGAGAAGGAAGAAGAAGAAAAAGAAGGAAAAGGGATTGGAGCTTTTTGGATTTTTGGACTCGCCGTTGGAGGCCGTGCGAAGCTCGTGGGCGTGCGGCGTGCGACGACGAGGTAAGCAATTTCTCTTTTTGAGGTTTTTTCGGTGTTTTGGAGCTTTGAGGATTTTTAATTGGTGTTTAAAAATCATGAAAAATGTGGATTCTTGGATTTTTGGGATTTTTGGATTTTATCGGATTTTTGGGGTTTTTTCTGGGTTTTGCCGTCGCCGGCGGCCGCGCGCGCGCGCAACGGCGCACGCGCGGCGCCAGGGTGCTGCTATTGGCAGCACCCTGTGGCGGTGCCGCTGGGCGCGGCGCCGCGTGCAGCAAAGTGCTGCACGCGGCGCTGCCTGGCCGCGCGCAGGTGCGCGCGGCAGGGCCGCGCGCAGGGGCGCGCGGCACCTCCTGGCCGCGCGCAGGCGCGCGCGGCAGGGCCGCGCGCGTGCGCGCGGGCCCTCCTGGCCGCGCGCAGGCACGCGCGGCAGGGCCGCGCGCGGGGGGCGCGCGGCAGGGCCGCGCGCGTGCGCGGTGGGCCCTCCTGGCCGCGCGCAGGCGCGCGCGGCAGGGCCGCGCGCAGGGGCGCGCGGCAGGGCCGCGCGCGTGCGCGTGGGCCCTCCTGGCCAGCGCGCAGGCACGCGCGGCAGGGCCGCGCGCGGGGGCGCGCGGCAGGGCCGGCGCGCGTGCGCGCGGGCCCTCCTGGCCGCGCGCGGGGGCGCGCGGCAGGGCCGCGCGCGTGCGCGCGGGCCCTCCTGGCCGAGCGCGGGCAGCGCGCGGCAGGGCCCGCGCGGCAGGGCTGCGCGCGGGCCCGCGCGCAGCGCCGCTGGGCGCCGCGCGCAGCGCCGCTGGGCGCCGCGCGCAGCGCCGCTGGGACGCCGCGCGCAGCGCCGCTGGGCGCTGCGCGGTGCGCTCCGGCACCCCGCAGCAGGCCGCTGCGCGGCGCCGCTTGGTTGGGCGGCGTGCGGCGGGCCTCCCTCGTCGCGCGGCTGGTTTTTCGCCGCTCGGCGTGCTCCCGGGACAGTGGTGGCGCCTCGGTTTGCGTGCCGGCGTCGTTGTTTCCCACCGTCGGCCGCTGTTTTCGCGAGGGGTTTTCGCGTTGGTTTCGCGCTGTTTTTGCGCAGGTTTTCGCGCAGTTTTCGCGCAGGTTTTCGCGCAGTTTTCGCGCAGGTTTTCGCGCCGTTTCGCGCAGGTTTTCGCGCAGGTTTTCGCGCAGGTTTTCGCCGTTTTTCGCGAGCAGTTTGCGAGCGGTTTAGCGCGTTTTTCGAGCAGATTTCGCGAGCAGTTTGAGCAGTTTTCGCTGGCTTTTCGCAAGCTGTTTTTGAGCAGTTTTTGCGCCGACGGGGCTGTTTTCGCCGTCGGGCGCTGGTTTTCGCCGACGGGCTGTTTTTTCGCCGTCGGGCGCTGTTTTTTCCGCTGTCGGAGGCTGTTTTCGCCGACGGAAGCTGTTTTTCGCCGTCGGATGCTCGGTTTTGACCTTTTCGATTGATTTTGCGATTTCTTCGCTTCTGGCAGCGTGCGGTGTGGTTTTTGTTCCGCGGGGCGCGCGGTCGTGTGGTTGGTCGCTGCGTGCTCCGTTTCGCGGGCGGATTCTGGCATCGGGCTTCGGGTTGCGTGCGGACCCCTTGGAGGCCAGGTAAGCCCGCTGTGCCAATTGCAAGTGTCGACGAGCAATTGGTGGCTTTCTAAGGTGGGTTGGTTTTCTCTCCAAGTCTACGGACTTCCTTCTAATTCTAATGTTTTAGGATTGCATGCTAGTTTAAGTATTTTTCTTGGAACTTAACTAGCACCCCCGTCATATGTGCATGATTTTGACCAGACCATTTGTGAACCTTAATTTGGGCTAGGTTCCTTATGCTTTAGACATCCCGCACTTTTCATATCCTTCGGGACTTAGAGTTTCCTCGCCCGGGTAGTGGGCCGAGTGGTCAGAGTGTTGTGGGACGGGTGTTGCACTCGGGCCCGGGGGGGGCCGAGTGGGGTCTGGTGGCTGGGTTAGGCCAGTGTTAGCATTTTGGGGAGCCGTTTCAGGTAAACGGTGGTCCCGGGGGTTTTTCCTTTCCACTGTTCTTCTCGTCACCACCAGATTGGGATCGTGGTGCACGTGTGTTAGCAGGACCTTGAACCCAGAACCTTTTTGGATAAATACATGATTTTAGTCAGCCAATGTTTCTTCCAAGCCTCGCAAGGTTGTCGGAGTCTGTTCTCGTCCGTTGGGACGAAGGCGTCAGCTCTTCGAGGCGTGGGCATAAAACTTGATTTCAAAGGGTTTTCCTAAAAAGACTAAAAATCATTATAAAGATGGCTTTCTCTCAGATCGAATGATTTTTCTGAAATAAATGACATGGTTTCTTATAAACTTATCCACCCGAGTGGATTCGAGTGATCTGGGTTCTAAGGGCTGCTTTCTCTCTTGGGGACGTAGATGTTAGTCTCCCTGGGTTTTGGACCCTTCGTAGATCTGGCCGTGGAGTAGCTCCGGCCGTGAGTTGAGTGTTGAGTTCAGTGGAGTTGTGCTGTGGGAGCCGTGGGAGAGACGGTGGTCCCAGCTGTGTAGTACCTTCGTTGAGTGGGTCTGTGTTGTGAGATTGAGTCGTGGAGGGTTCTCCGACTGAGTTTGTGCTTTGAGCATCGAGATACCGATCTGTTTGATCGAGGACCACAGCCTGCAGGAGCCACTTGTGAGACAGTGATACTGATGAGATACTTGAGTTCGGTGGGGTCGCACCCCTCGAACCACGCCCCGGGTGCGTTGATGATTCCGAGCCTGATGAGGCTGCGATGATGATACCGAGCCTGACGAGGCTGCGATGATGCGCCTAGTTCATATACTAGTGGTCGCTTGATACCCCTGGCCGTGCTACCATGGGGTCACTGTGTGAGATATTGAGTTTGTCCGTTGGGACACCCTGGTTGATACACCAGGGGGCGCAGGCTTGACTCGACTGGACCCGGGTGGGCAGTCGCTGAGATCTGTGATGTGCTGAGAGAGTGATGGTGTAGCATGTGTCATAGTAGAGCGTCTTGGGCTTAGTACTTGTGACATGTTGTCAGCTGTGAGTGACTACATACCATCATCCATAGTCTCTTCTTGTTGAGCATTGTAGATAGAGGCATGATAGCTGTAGATTCTTTTCCAGCTTATTTATATTTCTCATCAGTCTTTTCTCTATCTTATGCCTCTGGTAGACTTAGTGGGCAGACCGTGGTTCTTGGAGACGGTACCCACTGAGAACTACTGTAGGATGTAGTTCTCACACCCTCTGTCGGTGACAGGTTGCTGAGGCTTTCTTCCGTTCCTGCTGTGCTTGACTGGACGGACCGAGGACAGGGAGTCGCGTGATAGTTCCCTACCAGCATTGTTACTTTAGAGAGAGATAGATGTACCATCCCGGATTGTGGGAGTTGGTTATGTTTCCTGTTAGCTATCTCCCCTTTGGATTTGTAGATGTTGTATAGGGGCACTTCTTTTTGTATCCTCTGACTTTGGGAGATAGGCTATGTGTTGTAGCAGCTTGTAGTTGAGAAAAAAATTTATAGTACAGCTTTTTATCCGCTCTGATATCTGTGTAGCTGTAGTTTTGTCTTTTGCAGGCTAGACGCTTCGTCTGTACGGCAGTTTCCGTACAGATGGCGGATCTGTTAGCGAGCCCGGGTCGCAGTTTCGACCCCGGGGCGTGACAGATTAGAGTGGTATCAGAGCCTAGGTTATAGGTCATTGAGGACTTAGAAACCCTAGGCTTGTGGTTGGACATTAGGATGACTACGTGAGAGTCGTGACTTTTAGCGAGAGTCCAGATTGAGTTTTTACCTCTCCCTCGGGTTGGGATGAGTGATTTGATATGTTATTCTCTCAAAGTGATTATGTTGGCTGCAGACAACATAATACTTTAGGAAGGATAACAAATTTTAGACTCTCGCTGGATTGGGTCGTATGGTTGTTGTGTCCTGATGTTTGTTTTGTTTCAGCTACCTGTGATGCCGCCGAGACGTCGTGCAGCGACGAGCGGGCGTTTGACCTCAGCTGAGGAGCCCGGACGGCGGGCTGCCGAGCAGGCTAGGCAGGGTGAGGTACAGGATCTGCGGGCTCAGGGGGCCCAGATGTCGGAGGCGTTGCGGCGCCAGGAGAAGAACATGGAGCGTGTGTTGCGCATGTTTGAGCTGAGAGCATCTCCCGAGGTATCGCCAGTAGTACTCCAGTCGCGACATCGTCGATTTCGACCCTGGTCGCACCACTGATGGTGCAGGAGCAGCGAGAGGTTGCCAACCGGTTATTCTACTTCATCCAGTCCCATCCCCTACAGATTCTGGGATTTAAGTTGGGGGCCTTGGGAGGCCGAGAACTGGATCGCTGCTATGGAAAAGCTGTTCAAGGGTTGTTCATCCAGGAAGAGCATCAGGACGCGGGATCTTGCGCCTTTCGTTGGGACGCCGAGAGTTGGTGGCGTCGGGTTCGTCCTGTTGGACCACCGAGAGCGAGTTTCCGCGTTGGTTGAGCAGTGGGCCCCTTGTCACCAGGATGAGGTTTTGAGGTGGATTGTTGAGAGGGGACTGCACCTGGATAGCTATCTCATTGTGTATTCTCGGCGAGTGCCGACCGTAGATGCAGCGATTGGGCATGTGCGATGGATTGGCCGAGGATCACTGATCACGTCCAGGAGGGACGGAGATTGAGGGACCAGCTCCAGAGAGAGAGTCTTCCGGTATGGCCTGAGTTCGGGTTAGCGGCGTGGATCGAGGTTGCCATGGTGCCAGCCCCAGGATCTGTGTCTCAGAGGAGACAGAGACCTGGAGGTTCTCGGCGGTTGAGGTGCCGAGATAGTGGATTGGAGACCGAGTTAGTGGTCGACATGGTTATGGAACCTTGCAGCCGGGGGCCGTGCCCGGTTAGTGTTCAGAACCCGGTAGAGGCTTTTTGAGCTTGCCCTGCGGTCAAGTGCATGGACTGAGGCCTGCGTTTGTTAGTATTTGAAGAATCGAGTTCTCCAGCTGTGTTGGAACGGGTTAGCAGCCAGACCCGTCGTGGACATTTGGATTTGTTTCCGAAGTGGCTTAGAGCTTCAAGATCACTGGAGGTTAGGGCAGCAACTCCAAGGGGGGAATTGTTGGTTGCCTAATCGAGGGATGTACCTGCGAGACTTGATTGTTTTGGTTGCTAAGGAGCAACGGAGGAGTTTTTGCCTTTTAGAGACTTCGATCTTTTGGAAGCCACCAGCCGCAGAGGTTTATGTTTATAGACTTGAGTTTACGCGGGGAGTTTGGACCGTGATTTTCGTCTGGTAGGAAGAAGTGTAATTGAACCCGCGCACTTTATCGGCTTTTCTTCGTTGAAGTCGAACAAGGATTTGAGCTATCTGAAGCAACCGAAGAAATTCTTACTTGTGAAGTTATGGAATTTACGGTTGAGTTTACCCAGTGAAGGTTCGGCGATGCCAGTATGTTGAGTTAGAGCGACCACCTGAGAGCCGAGAGGATGAGTTTGGGTTGCCGATTGGTGGGTGCCAGGTTAGCGGATCGCTTGGTACTTGGTATGACTTCCTTTCCTTGTGGTTGAGATCAGAGTTTTGCACCCCTACTTGGTTGAGTTGGTGGACTGTGGTTTTGGGTTGCGGCCACAGCAGGGACAACTTCAACATCTCTCTCTCCTTGTTTTCTCGTTTTATCGCCGAAAATAGCGGCAGAGCGAAAAAATTTCGAAGGATTACTCCAGAAATGGAGGCGATGCTGGAACCTGTTCTTGTTTTGATCGGGGCGAAAGCATCGGTCCGTTGGAAATTTTGGACTCTTCGCTATTTTCGGCTGCTTTTCTTTTGAGAGAGAGTTGGAGTGGATGATTTCCCGATGTAAGTTTCTTGGGGTAGGGTGTGTGTTTTGGTTTCGAGGACGAAACCTTTTGAAGGAGGGGAGAGTGTAAAGTACCGGGGCATTGGATAGCGCGCCGACCACACAGATGACTTGGAGCAGAGAGTTGCCTTGAGCATGTTGTATCTGAGGTTACAGTTGATGCCGGGTTGATTCGGATCAACGCGGAAGCTCCAGCTCGATTCGGGGTTTTTCCGGGCTTTGTAGGCCGATTGAGGATGAGATTGGGAATTTCAGACTTCACCGTGGAGCGCCGGAAATTCAGGAACACGTGGACACGTGTACTTTTGATTTACAGCGAGGTTCGGGAGGTTCCGGACTGACGCGGAGGACCCGGAGGCAAAAAGTGAGTCGGAACTGGCAGTTTTGGAGCCGGTATTTGATTTGAGCACCCCGACTCAACGGATAAGCTTTTTGAAGAGAAAAAGCTGTGGACACGTGTACTTTTGATTTACAGCGAGGTTCGGGAGGTTCCGGACTGACGCGGAGGACCCGGAGGCAAAAAGTGAGTTGGAACTGGCAATTTTGGAGCCGGTAAGTGATTTGAGCACCCCGCCTCAACGGATGAGCTTTTTGGAGAGAAAAAGCTGTGAGCGTGTGTATTTTCGATTTACAGCGGAGTTCGGGAGGTTCCGGGCAGCGGCGGAGAGCCTGAAGGCAAAAAGTGAGTTGGAGTTGGATTATTGGAATTAATTAATTAACGGATTTAATTAATAAAGCTTTTGCTTTATAAAAGCTGCCTCCACCCTCCTCTGCAGCAGGAAAAAAGAGAAAGAAAGGAAAAGAGAAAGAAAGGAAAAGAAAAGAGAGGAGAAGGAAGAAGAAGAAAAAGAAGGAAAAGGGATTGGAGCTTTTTGGATTTTTGGACTCGCCGTTGGAGGCCGTGCGAAGCTCGTGGGCGTGCGGCGTGCGACGACGAGGTAAGCAATTTCTCTTTTTGAGGTTTTTTCGGTGTTTTGGAGCTTTGAGGATTTTTAATTGGTGTTTAAAAATCATGAAAAATGTGGATTCTTGGATTTTTGGGATTTTTGGATTTTATCGGATTTTTGGGGTTTTTTCTGGGTTTTGCCGTCGCCGGCGGCCGCGCGCGCGCGCAACGGCGCACGCGCGGCGCCAGGGTGCTGCTATTGGCAGCACCCTGTGGCGGTGCCGCTGGGCGCGGCGCCGCGTGCAGCAAAGTGCTGCACGCGGCGCTGCCTGGCCGCGCGCAGGTGCGCGCGGCAGGGCCGCGCGCAAGTGCGCGCGGCGCTGCTGGCCGCGCGCAGGGGCGCGCGGCAGGGCCGCGCGCGTGCGCGCGGGCCCTCCTGGCCGCGCGCAGGCGCGCGCGGCAGGGCCGCGCGCGGGGGCGCGCGGCAGGGCCGCGCGCGGTGCGCGCGGGCCCTCCTGGCCGCGCGCAGGCACGCGCGGCAGGGCCGCGCGCGGGGGCGCGCGGCAGGGCCGCGCGCGTGCGCGCGGGCCCTCCTGGCCGCGCGCAGGCGCGCGCGGCAGGGCCGCGCGCGGGGGGCGCGCGGCAGGGCCGCGCGCGTGCGCGCGGGCCCTCCTGGCCGCGCGCAGGCACGCGCGGCAGGGCCGCGCGCGGGGGCGCGCGGCAGGGCCGCGCGCGTGCGCGCGGGCCCTCCTGGCCGCGCGCAGGGGCGCGCGGCAGGGCCGCGCGCGTGCGCCGCGGGCCCTCCTGGCCGCGCGCGGGCGCGCGCGGCAGGGCCGCGCGGCAGGGCTGCGCGCGGGCCCGCGCGCAGCGCCTCTGGGCGCTGCGCGCAGCGCCGCTGGGCGCCGCGCGCAGCGCCGCTGGGCGCTGTGCGCAGCGCCGCTGGGCGCTGCGCGGTGCGCTCCGGCACCCCGCAGCAGGCCGCTGCGCGGCGCCGCTTGGTTGGGCGGCGTGCGGCGGGCCTCCCTCGTCGCGCGGCTGGTTTTTCGCCGCTCGGCGTGCTCCCGGGACAGTGGTGGCGCCTCGGTTTGCGTGCCGGCGTCGTTGTTTCCCACCGTCGGCCGCTGTTTTCGCGAGGGGTTTTCGCGTTGGTTTCGCGCTGTTTTTGCGCAGGTTTTCGCGCAGTTTTCGCGCAGGTTTTCGCGCAGTTTTCGCGCAGGTTTTCGCGCCGTTTCGCGCAGGTTTTCGCGCAGGTTTTCGCCGTTTTTCGCGAGCAGTTTGCGAGCGGTTTAGCGCGTTTTTCGAGCAGATTTCGCGAGCAGTTTGAGCAGTTTTCGCTGGCTTTTCGCAAGCTGTTTTTGAGCAGTTTTTGCGCCGACGGGGCTGTTTTCGCCGTCGGGCGCTGGTTTTCGCCGACGGGCTGTTTTTCGCCGTCGGGCGCTGTTTTTTCCGCTGTCGGAGGCTGTTTTCGCCGACGGAAGCTGTTTTTCGCCGTCGGATGCTCGGTTTTGACCTTTTCGATTGATTTTGCGATTTCTTCGCTTCTGGCAGCGTGCGGTGCGGTTTTTGTTCCGCGGGGCGCGCGGTCGTGTGGTTGGTCGCTGCGTGCTCCGTTTCGCGGGCGGATTCTGGCATCGGGCTTCGGGTTGCGTGCGGACCCCTTGGAGGCCAGGTAAGCCCGCTGTGCCAATTGCAAGTGTCGACGAGCAATTGGTGGCTTTCTAAGGTGGGTTGGTTTTCTCTCCAAGTCTACGGACTTCCTTCTAATTCTAATGTTTTAGGATTGCATGCTAGTTTAAGTATTTTTCTTGGAACTTAACTAGCACCCCCGTCATATGTGCATGATTTTGACCAGACCATTTGTGAACCTTAATTTGGGCTAGGTTCCTTATGCTTTAGACATCCCGCACTTTTCATATCCTTCGGGACTTAGAGTTTCCTCGCCCGGGTAGTGGGCCGAGTGGTCAGAGTGTTGTGGGACGGGTGTTGCACTCGGGCCCGGGGGGGCCGAGTGGGGTCTGGTGGCTGGGTTAGGCCAGTGTTAGCATTTTGGGGAGCCGTTTCAGGTAAACGGTGGTCCCGGGGGTTTTTCCTTTCCACTGTTCTTCTCGTCACCACCAGATTGGGATCGTGGTGCACGTGTGTTAGCAGGACCTTGAACCCAGAACCTTTTTGGATAAATACATGATTTTAGTCAGCCAATGTTTCTTCCAAGCCTCGCAAGGTTGTCGGAGTCTGTTCTCGTCCGTTGGGACGAAGGCGTCAGCTCTTCGAGGCGTGGGCATAAAACTTGATTTCAAAGGGTTTTCCTAAAAAGACTAAAAATCATTATAAAGATGGCTTTCTCTCAGATCGAATGATTTTTCTGAAATAAATGACATGGTTTCTTATAAACTTATCCACCCGAGTGGATTCGAGTGATCTGGGTTCTAAGGGCTGCTTTCTCTCTTGGGGACGTAGATGTTAGTCTCCCTGGGTTTTGGACCCTTCGTAGATCTGGCCGTGGAGTAGCTCCGGCCGTGAGTTGAGTGTTGAGTTCAGTGGAGTTGTGCTGTGGGAGCCGTGGGAGAGACGGTGGTCCCAGCTGTGTAGTACCTTCGTTGAGTGGGTCTGTGTTGTGAGATTGAGTCGTGGAGGGTTCTCCGACTGAGTTTGTGCTTTGAGCATCGAGATACCGATCTGTTTGATCGAGGACCACAGCCTGCAGGAGCCACTTGTGAGACAGTGATACTGATGAGATACTTGAGTTCGGTGGGGTCGCACCCCTCGAACCACGCCCCGGGTGCGTTGATGATTCCGAGCCTGATGAGGCTGCGATGATGATACCGAGCCTGACGAGGCTGCGATGATGCGCCTAGTTCATATACTAGTGGTCGCTTGATACCCCTGGCCGTGCTACCATGGGGTCACTGTGTGAGATATTGAGTTTGTCCGTTGGGACACCCTGGTTGATACACCAGGGGGCGCAGGCTTGACTCGACTGGACCCGGGTGGGCAGTCGCTGAGATCTGTGATGTGCTGAGAGAGTGATGGTGTAGCATGTGTCATAGTAGAGCGTCTTGGGCTTAGTACTTGTGACATGTTGTCAGCTGTGAGTGACTACATACCATCATCCATAGTCTCTTCTTGTTGAGCATTGTAGATAGAGGCATGATAGCTGTAGATTCTTTTCCAGCTTATTTATATTTCTCATCAGTCTTTTCTCTATCTTATGCCTCTGGTAGACTTAGTGGGCAGACCGTGGTTCTTGGAGACGGTACCCACTGAGAACTACTGTAGGATGTAGTTCTCACACCCTCTGTCGGTGACAGGTTGCTGAGGCTTTCTTCCGTTCCTGCTGTGCTTGACTGGACGGACCGAGGACAGGGAGTCGCGTGATAGTTCCCTACCAGCATTGTTACTTTAGAGAGAGATAGATGTACCATCCCGGATTGTGGGAGTTGGTTATGTTTCCTGTTAGCTATCTCCCCTTTGGATTTGTAGATGTTGTATAGGGGCACTTCTTTTTGTATCCTCTGACTTTGGGAGATAGGCTATGTGTTGTAGCAGCTTGTAGTTGAGAAAAAAATTTATAGTACAGCTTTTTATCCGCTCTGATATCTGTGTAGCTGTAGTTTTGTCTTTTGCAGGCTAGACGCTTCGTCTGTACGGCAGTTTCCGTACAGATGGCGGATCTGTTAGCGAGCCCGGGTCGCAGTTTCGACCCCGGGGCGTGACAGGCTACCCGCAGAGAATACCTGCGTTCGGGATCCGGATCGGCTTGTCCAATCCGGATCGGCTCCAACTTTTTCTTCAGAAAAATTCAGAAAAATTCTAGAAAATCCAGAAAAAGATTGTAAGCACTTTTGTGTATCAACTTTAAATGAAAAATTATCATTTCATATCAAAAGAAATAGATTATACTAAATCTATCAATAATAGCCAAATCATGAAATGAAGATTTATAAAAATTAAATCCCTTAAAGTTGAACAACTTCAATTACATCTAACTTCATCTTATGAGTAATGCCTTTATCAAATCATCAATTTGGTAAAGAAAATGAAATACCAAGATCAATAGATGTCTGAAATCCCAGATAAGTTAGATAATATATCTAGTCAATTTATTGAAGAGAGTGGCTCTTTGAGCATCTTTCATTAAAATTCCCACCTTATACCAACCTTGAAATTTTGATAGAGTCAAGTATTTCAATATGCATTTTATTTAATCAAACTTGAAAACCTTGCTTGGTATACATGTGGTAGCTGCACACAGTACTCGGACGGCCGAGGTGGTAGCTCTTTCCTCCATGTGGTGGTAGTTTTCACACTCCTCATTGGGATGTAACTCTTTCCATATCTTTTGAGCATAACACTTTTTCTTTGACTCCCCCTCAATTGGCTATCAATTATTTAAGATATAAAGTATTCAGCCAAATATTGATCTCGATTTCATACTCGACTAAATAGTCAAATAAGATAAAAACTATACCAAGAGATCATCGAGAGAGAAATTAACTTTGATCAAAACAAAGATGATTTAATTCACATACATGATCATTGCATCAAATGAATTATTATGTTATCCAAAGTATAATAAATTTCTAAACATATAAAAGTATGAAGTTAAAGTCAATAAAACTAATGCTCAATTAATGTTCTATGTCTAAGCATAGATAATGAACAAAAAACACAAAAACAAAACCTAACCTAAACAAGAGTTTCAAAAAGAGGTTATTTCAAGGAAAGCATTCCAATTGCTTTACGCAAATGAATAAAACATTTTTGATCCAAAAGTTTTGTTAAAAAGTCAGCTAATTGATCTTCAGTTGAAATGTAGGAAATTTGAAGAATATTTGATTCAACTAGCTCTCTAAGAAAATGATATCTAAGTTCAATGTGTTTTGTTCTTGAGTGCAACACAGGGTTTTTTGAAATGTTTATAGCACTAGTGTTGTCACATAAAACAGTTACCGAAGTTGCTGAAATCCGGAAGTCGCTCAACACGCTTTTCATCCAAATGAGTTGAGTTGAACAACTACCCGCTGAGATATATTCCGCTTCGGCAGTCGAGAGTGCAATGCAGTTTTACTTTTTACTATGCCATGCAACAAGACAATGGCTAAGATAAAAACATGCACCACTCGTACTTTTCCGATCATCCACTGATCCTGCCCAATCGGCATCTGAATATCCTATAATGTCAAGACTTGTTCTCATTGGATACCAAATTCCGAAGTTTACAGTTCCTTTGACGTACCGGATGATCCGTTTCACCGCTTTCAGGTGATCCTCCTTTGGTGCTGACTGATATCTCGCGCAGATCCCAACACTAAAGGATATGTCCGGGCGACTAGCTGTGAGGTAGAGTAGACTTCCAATCATACTTCAATAGAGTTTCTCGTCTACACTATCATTAAAGGATTCACTTCCTAACCCCTTATTGCTAGTTCCCATAGGAGTAGGAAAATCTTTAGAATCCTCTAATCCGAATTTCTTTACCAACTCCTTTGCATACTTGGATTGACACAGATGGATGCCTTCACCATTTTGTTTCACTTGCAATCCAAGAAAGTATGTCAGTTCACCCATCATAGACATCACAAATTCGCTTTCCATGGTTTCTGCGAATTTAGAAGCATCATTATCCTTTGTTGCTCCAAATACAATGTCATCGACATAGATTTGTGCAACAATGAAGTTATCCTGATAATGCTTCACAAAGAGAGTCCGATCTCCCCCTCGAGTATAGCCCTTCTCCAAAAGGTGCTTTGTCAACCTTTCGTACCACGCTCGCGGTGCTTGTTTTAAACCGTAAAGAGCCTTTTTCAAACGAAAAACATGGTTAGGTAGTTTACAGTCTACAAAACCTTTCGGTTGAGCCACATAAACTTTCTCATTTAAAAAACCATTTAAAAACGCGCTCTTAACGTCCATTTGAAAGAGTTTTATTTTGAAGTGACAAGCAATAGCGAATAAGATACGAATGGACTCGAGTCTAGCTACAGGGGCGAACGTTTCATCAAAGTCTATACCTTCTATTTGAGAGTAGCCTTGAGCAACTAAACGTGCTTTGTTCCTGATGATGGTACCATCCTCATTTTTCTTATTCTTGAAAATCCATTTAGTACCGATCACATTGTGTTGCTTCGGAGGCGTCGTTAATTCCCAGACTTTGTTTCGTTCAAACTGATGGAGCTCTTCCTGCATTGCTTCAATCCAGTAGTCATCCTGAAGAGCTTCATCGACGTTCTTTGGTTCGATCATGGAAACGTAACAAGCGAATCCACAAACCAACTGTCTCTGAGTTTTGACTCCTTCTTGTGGGTCTCCAATGATGTTTGATTCAGGATGATCCTTGGAGATGCGTAACGTTTGAGGTAATGGAGTACTCGGAGGTACATGAGATGATTCCTGCACATCAGATAAACTTGTAGAACCATTAGATGCATCATTAATATTGGAAGTATTATCATGAGATGATGCATTTACAGGAGTATCATCATCAAGAGAGATATCAGGGGTAGATTTATCAGATGCAAAGTGGAATGCTTCGTCTACTTTAACATTTATGGATTCTACGATCGTTTTAGATTCCATTTAAATACCCGATATGCTCTACTATTTGTAGAATAACCCATGAAAATCCCTTCGTCACTTCGAGAGTCAAATTTTCTAAGATTTTCGCGGTCACGTAAAATGTAACACTGACTCCCAAAGATACGAAAATATTTGATGTTTGGCTTTCTACAAAACCATAGTTCATATGGTGTATTTAAAGTTCCCGGGCGCAAATAAACTCGATTAATAACATAGATTGCAGTGTTCACAGCTTCAGCCCAAAAATATAACGGTAAATTCCGGCTATGAAGCATAACACGTGCCATCTCTTGTACAACCCTGTTTTTGCGCTCGACTACACCATTCTGTTGAGGTGTATAGGGTGCTGAGAATTCATGTTTAATGCCATTGGAAGTGCAAAAATCAATGAATTTAGAATTTATGAATTCTCCACCTCTATCACTTCTAACACGAATGATCTTTTCATTCTTTTCAATCATAATACGAAGGCAAATCTCGTGAAAAGAATCAAAAGTATCAGCTTTCTCTTTTAAGAATGCTACCCATGAGTATCTAGAGAAATCATCAACCAATAAGAAAATATACCATTTACCTCCCAAGGATGGTTGACGTGTCGGCCCCATAAGATCCATATGCAATAATTCTAAGGGCCGATTAGTACCAACGAGGTTCAAGTTCTTGTGTGCAGTCCTAGATTGTTTTCCCTTTTGACAACCACCACACACAATGTTTTGTTTAAGTGAAAGTTTTGGAACCCCCTTGACCACGTCTTTGTTTGAAATTCTAGCAAGTTCCTTAAAATTTATGTGACCTAGCCTTTCATGCCAAAGTGTTTCATTATTCAAAGAGGCTAAGTTACAATTTTCAGAAATTTTATTGGGAACAACATAACAATTGTTTTCATATCTAACCCCCTTTAAAAAGAAAACATGGTCCTTATCAGTTACAATGCATTCAACAGATGAAAAATTAACTGAAAAATCATTGTCACAAAGTTGACTGATACTTATGAGGTTAGTCTTAAGGCCATCAACAAATAACACATTATTCAGAATCGGGCCATCTGGAATAGCCACTGTTCCTTTTCCAACAATTTTGGAAGACTGACCGTCTCCGAAAACCACAAGTCCTCCGGAGATTTTCTCAAAATTTTGAAAGCAGTTTTTGTCACCGGTCATGTGACGGGAACAACCGCTATCCAGATACCAAGATGAATTATCATATGCATGCAAGGAAATATTTGTAACAAGACAAGGGACAACTTCACCTTTGCGTACCCAAACCTTTCGAGTTTTGGTGTACGTCGGAAATGATTGTGAAGCTGATACCTTTGGTGAAAGCGTCTTGTTTGATCCATCGCTTTTCCTTGACGTAGTCGTCTTGTTTGATGAACTACCGAGGCTCTTTTCCTTCGAATAATTTGCATTTGATTTCCGAGGAATCACCCTTTTGGTAGTCGTTGCAAGAAGTGCTTGAGTTGAGCGTTTGGCTCCCATCTTGCAATTTCTCCTTATGTGCCCTGCAATACCAAAACGAAAACATACCTTGATGCTTGACGATTCCGAAGAGGGGGAAGTAGGTTTGTTGTCGTTGTTTGTCGTTAATTCCGGTGTCGGAGGAGGAGATACCGACTGGGGCACAAAGACTGTCCCAACCGAACTGAAATTGTCTTTAGTTCGATTATATCCGAGGCCGAATTTGTTTGATTGACCAAGACCAAGAAGCTTATCCAACTTACTCCTTCCTGATGAAAATCGCTGTAAGTCATCCTTGAGTTGGAGAATGGTCTCTGTCATTTCCAATTTTTCCTGTCGAGCCTCGCCGTTGAGCTTCAAGAAGTAATTCGCTTTGTTCACCATATCTACATAATTCTTCTCGAATTGCTCATTGGACTCTTGAAGTGAAGCATTTGCTTTTATCAGATTATCCCTTTCCACTTCAAGATCGGTCGAGAGAGAAGTTACCCTTTTTACTTCTTCTTCGAGATCCTGCAATCTCCCTCTCAACCCCTTGTTTTGCTTAGCCAGTTTTTTGAATCCCTCAAAAGTCTGTGATAGGCTAGAGCAAAATCTTCACCTTCCGAATTATCCGATTCATCGTCCGTTGCATTCTTTTCAACTTGGGAGAAGTTGGACAATGACTCGGATGTACTTGCCATTAAGCACATGAAGGTTGAAGATGTGGACGCGTGGAACGCCGTTGCGTTATCTTCTTCATCACTTGACGATGACTCATTTGACGATGAGGTGTCATCCCAAGTGACGGCTTGCATCGCTTTCTTCTTTGACGGATTCTTATTAGGACACTCCGTTGAGATATGGCCGTACCCTCGGCACTTGAAGCATTGGACTTGTCCTTCTGAGCTTTTCTTATCCTTAGAAAAACCCTCTTGCTTTCTTGGTTTGAAACTTGAAGAACCTTTGCCTTTCTTCGACTTTACGAAGGATGGAGTTTTGCGTGAGTTACCCCTTCGAAAGTTTCGGCAAAATCTTCTCGTCAAGAGAGCAAGCTGCTTCTCAAAGTCCTCCATAGATAGGTTTACATCATCGTCTGAGGAGGATGAATCCGCGTCTTCTTCTTTTGTTGTTTTCAATGCTAAACCTGAAGACTTAGAAGATGATGCTTTTCCAGAAGAATAGTTAGTGGGAAATGTCATTTCATAAGTTTGTAATGAACCAACTAATTCTTCTACACGGATTACGTCCGGGTGTTTAATAGTTTCAATGGCCGTAACCTTGGATCGAAATCTTTCAGGAAGAGTTCTTAATATCTTTCTTACAAGTTTAAATTCTGGAATCTTCTCTCCCAAGTTAGCACATGAGTTTACGATGTCTTGCAATCGTGTGTAATAGTCTGTGAACGATTCATTTTCTGCCATGAAAATAGAGTCAAACTTGCTCGTAAGCATTTGCAGTTTCTGAATCTTCACAAGGTTAGTTCCCTCATGTGTAACTTGAAGAACATCCCAGATTTCTTTCGCAGTCTCACATGCCGAGACGCGAGAGAACTCAGTTTGAGACAAAACATTAAATAGAGCATTAATCCCTTTGCCATTGTAAGAAGAAAAATCTATCTCTTCCTTGGTCCATTTCGACCTAAGTTTGATGGTGCGAACATCAGCAATAATTTCAGTTGGATTAGACCATCCTAATTCAATTCATTGCCACACCCGTTCGTCGATGGAAATTAAAAAGGCTTTCATCCGTACTTTCCAGTACGCATAATTTGTTCCATCGAAGAACGGAGGTCTGTTGATGTTTCCACCTTCAACCATTGCTTACAACCCTATTCCCGCTCTGATACCACTTGTTGGGTTATGTATAATTGGATCTAAATAGGGGAAAAAATACCTAGAGGGGGGTGAATAGGTGTAAACAATAAACACTCAAAAATCTTTGCGATATAAAACCCAATGCGGAAAAATAAATAACACGCAGAGATTTTTACGTGGAAAACTCCAAACCGGAGTAAAAAACCACGGGACCGATAACACGGTGAAATCCACTAGAATTATAACACGTACAAAGGTGATATACCGTACTCACAGACGACTCAACCTTTTTCCATACGCTCCTAGTTGATCTTCTCCGCTCGCTCCGCAACGCTTCTCGAATCCACGATCTGCGTCCAACGCCGAATCCACGACGTCCAACGTCGACTCCACGACGTCCGACCGAATCCACGGTCTTCACCCAGTAGCACGTCTCAAATCCACGAACGTACCTCGCTCCGAATCCACGAGAGCGGTAGCACCTTGAATCCACAAGGCCACGCGAGTCCACGCGCCGATTTTGGGGAAATCGTTGTTTTTTTGGGTGGTGATGATCCGCCGAATACTTAGATTAGAAATAGATTGGAAATACCATCTAAGTATTCATTGATTTGATTCTACTCAAAATCTGAGTATGAAAACCTAGAATCAAATCAATCAATATAGATGAAGAAACATAAGATTAAATCTAGTATTTCCTTTCTTCTCTATATGTGGATTATCCTATTTCGGTCGTATTTTTTTCTTATACCGTCGTTGCCCTAAAAGATGAATTAAAGGGTCTATATATAGGTTAGAAACCATTGGAAGAGGATAAGAATCAAAAACTAACCTTTTCTGGAATTTTTCAGGACGGCGATCCGGATCGGATTTTGGCGATCCGGATTGCAGTAGCGAGACAGACAGTTTCCAGAAAAATAAAGGTTCGGGATCCGGATCGAAGTACCTGATCCGGATCGTTTATACAATTCACCAAACACCAATGTTCGGGATCCGGATTGAGATGCCTGATCCGGATCGTACATATATTATGGTAAAAACCAGTGTTCGGAATCCGGATCAAAGGAGGCTACGATCCGGATTGAATTTGCGTATGAACTAACATCCTTCGGGATCCGGATCGAAGTGTCTGATCCGGATCCTGAACATGTCCCATGTCCTGTTTTTTATTTTTATGCAAATAAAAATTCATCCAAGTGTTTCTACACTATAAGAAGTATTCGGATCACCAAAGATAATTAGTTAAACATACCTGATCCTTTTGAATTCTTCTTTCTTGAGATTGAGTTATATAATCCAACCTTCTTTATCTTCAATCTTCAAGACTTAACCGAATTCACGAAATACGCCAACTCAAATTCCGTAACACCCCTATTGCACCAGATACCGGTAGACAGTCGTTCGGGACGACAGGACAGTTGACCCGGGCAGAGCAGCGAGAGGTGGTGGATTTGTTGTGGAGATTTCGTCAGTTTAACCCACCTCATTTTTCGGGGCAGAGTTCGGAGCCGTGGGAGGCAGAGTCGTGGATCACGGCTATAGAGCGCCATTTCGAGAGCTTATTTATCGAGGAGCGGTTTCAGGTCCTGTTGGCAACTCACTTCTTGGAGCGCAACGCCGATGCCTGGTGGCGGCGTGTTCGACCAGTTGGTCCACCTGGGACCCAGCTGCTTACTTGGGCGGAGTTTCGCGGTCTACTTCTTGGAGCCTTTTTCCCGGAGAGCGTCAGGCAGAGGTTGGAGGAGCAGCTGAGGAATCTCCGACAGGGAGATCGGCCCGTGCATGAGTACATCGCAGAGTTCAACCAGTTGTTGGCTTGTGTACCCCACGCGGCTAGGGATGAGGCGCACCGGATCTATATGTTTGAGCGAGGACTGCGCCGTGATATCTACCAGTTTGTCCGCTCGCAGAGATTGCAGACTCTGGATGCCTCTATGGAGCAGGCCCTCTATGTGGAGCACGGAGAGGCAGTTATGGTCGAGGTGGTTCCAGCTCCCGCAGGGATTTCGGGGACGAAGCGCCCAGCACCGGAGGATGAGGGTCAGACGAGCCGGCAGGGACCTCCGAGACCTCCACGATCTCATCCTGAGGGTCGTGGGTTTCGTAGGCGCCGGAGATCTGGTGGGCCCCCGCAGCAGCAGCAGTATCGGCAGCAGCGACAGGAGCGGTGTGTCATTTGTGGCGGGCCTCATCCACCGTCACAGTGTGATCAGAGACAAGGGCGGTGTTTCCTCTGTGGAGAGTTGGGACATTTCCGCGCAGCTTGCCCCCAGGCCATTTTGTCAGTGCGGCCGATTGCGACAGCACCCCCCTTGCCCATCCATGCAGCGGGAACCCCTCCGGCACACCAGCAGACAGAGTGGGCCACGATGTCGGGACAGACGGGACGACGATCTGCGGCACCCAGTGGACGGGTTTATGCAGCCCTGGTAGAGGACACCCCGGCAGCGGATCTTGTCGCAGCAGGTATGATTTTATTTCTGTTAGCTGAGTTGAGTATTTCATTACCGCTGCATTCTTCTGCATTATTAGTTGAGCATCTGCGTCAGCATCTTTGCATAGGTATGGGTTAGGAGTTTCTGCTACATGTTTTAGCGATTGGATTCTTCCCAGTATCCTACGAGTAGAGGAGGATCGCAGTGTATGATCAGTGCAGTCGAGACTTGAGACTTTACCTGCTGATGTAGCGATTCAAGGACAGCTCCAGGACTTGGTTTGAGCACACAAGTTGGACTGGTTGGTGCGGTGCCGTGCTACGACTGACAAGGGAATGAGAGCAGTTACCCTTCTACGAGTTGGACTAGAGGAGTTCATTTTTCTCGGGATGCTGGCATATCCTTCCAACAGCATGGGCTTCAGCGACTGTGGACAGACGCCACCCCGGGGGCAGATGTGATGTTTAGGACTAGAGGTTATGTCCTTAGGAGTCTCGGTTAGGGATAGCTTTCTTTTTGTGGCCACAGCAGGAACGGCACCAACACTTCTCTCACTTTTCTCGCCTTTGTACTGAAATTTACGAACAGGACGAAAACTTCGAAAGATTGCTCCAGAAATGGAGACAGTGCCCGAACCTGTTCTTGTTTGATTGGGGCGAAGGCACTGATCTTTCGAAATTTTCGGACTTTTCGCTAATTTCAGCTGTTTTCTAAATCGAGGGTTGGGGTTGATGACTTTCCTGCTGGTGGAGCCGTACCTTTCTTGTTAGTTTAGTGTTTGTGTTCTTTAGTTGGTTTGGATTGTTTTGGTTTTGTTGTTGTGGTGTGTTTTTGTTTCGGGGACGAAACTTCCTTTTAGTGGGGGAGGATGTGGTGACCCTGATCCCCGTGTGGCTTCTCCCATGAACCGTGGTGTAGAACACCTAGTGTTGGTGTATCTGGTCCATAGTGCATCAAAGGGATGCCACAGATGGACCCTGTGTGATATCCACAGCCGGATTGGCCTTCGGCTGCATTTGCCAAAGTTTCGGTTTTGTTTTGGGCCAATTATAGGTTGGATTTGGATTCAGCGCGGAAAAATGCTTGAAAATGGCTGTTTGCTTGTTAAATTTGGAGTCCGGATACCCAAAAACGGACCCCCGGAAGTTTTCGCTGAATTTCGGTGCATGGGAGGGGCCGTGGACCGCCGGCTGCCACGTGGCGGCTTGTGATTGGGCCGGTCCGCAGCGCTCGGTCCACAGAGGGGAGCGGCTGGGTGCACGGACCCGGCGCATGGACACGTGGCGCCGCCTGATTGGCGGGCTCGTGAGGCGCGGTCTACAGAATTTGCGCGGCGGTGCATGGACCGGGGCGGGGGGACACGTGGCATCCCCCGGTTGGTCAGTGCACGCGGCGCGGTCCACGGAACCTGAATTGGGTGCGTGGACCGGGTGCACGGGACACGTGTCGTCACGCCATTCGCGGGCTCACGAGGCGCGGCGCACTGAGTCGCGGACGGGCGCCTCGGGGCGCGTGCGTGGCAGGCGGCCAGAGCGGCGCCCTGCCCGCACGTGTGACCGCGACAGTGGCAGGGCCACGTGTCGCCCTGCCACTGGAGGGCGCCACCTACCCGGTTTGACCGGGTAGGTGCCACGTGGCGGCAGCTCGCGCGCCCCGCACAGCTGTTTGCTGTGCGGGACACACGTCGGGCCCCGGGAGGGCCACGTGGCCGCTCCCGGCGCGCCCCGCACAGCTGTTTGCTGTGCGGGTGACGTGGCGGCACGAGGTTTTTCCGGGCGGCTACAGTAAACTGCTCTTGCGCCCGGATTCGGGCGCCCGAAAGTTCGGGTGCGCCCGAAAGTTGGGATATGTTGGGAATTTTCCCATTTGTTTTTCTGCAGCCTATTTAAAGGCCCGAGCTCCCTTCCTCTTCATTTTTTTGGCACTTCCGAGCTTCAAACCGGCAGGAGTTCTTCACCAAAGTAGATCCTCACGCAGTGTAGCTTCCATCTGCAGAGTTTGGGGATTTTTCGGGGCACGCTTTTCGAGATTCTCTTTTTCTTGGCGCGTCGCGACGTTCTTTCTTCGGTGCTTCTTCCGTCGCTCTTCGGTGCACGAGCTCTCCCGGCCTACTCCGACCATCTTTTCGAGCGATTTCTTCGCCGTTGGATTCGCAACAGGTAAGGCTACAATTTTCGTTTCTCCACATTTCCTAGTTTCGTGTTTTTCGAGGAGTTCTTCCTTGCTCACTGAGGACCTGGTTTGCTGTGAGGATTTGTGAGGACAACAGCTTCATCCGAGGAGATCTCCGCGCACGAGTGTCGGATCAGGACGTGCTTGTAGACTTTTTTCATCTACTCGACGCGAGGATCATCGTGGTATTTTTCTTGGAATTTTTGGAGATCTTCCCGAAGGTATACACTTTTCCTTTTATCTGTACAAGAGTTTACAGTTGAATGGTTTTGGGATTGTGCGCACCGATATTGTGGAATTTGTAACTTGGCCTACGGTGCTCGGAATAGGGCGTGCAGGTACTTGTTTCGAAGCTATCGACACGAGGATCGCAGGGATATTTTATTTGGAATTTTTCGAGCACATTCAGCAGGTGAAATAATCGCATCTTTGCGGCTGTATTTTCAGTGTAGTAATTCTTGGCAGATTTTGGGATTAAAGTGTAACTGTAGCCTTATGTTGTACCCAGGAGGGATTGTGGACTGTGCTGGACCTGTTGGACATAGAGTTGAGATTTTTCCTAATTTTCTCAGCTGTACGACTCCGGACAGTTAGCGTTTTCAGGTGGGTGGCTTGCTTTCAAGATCTATGGACTGTGCTCTAATTCTATTGATATAGAATCATGCATGATAGTGATTGAACTTGGGTAGCATGCTAGAGTGTAGGAATTGTTGTTCCTTGTATTATCTGTCGATCTTGTGATCTCTTACTTCCTTCTATCATGTTAAATATTTGTTATCTTGGAACCTGACCTAGCACCCCCGTCATATGTTGCATGTGTAACCAGACCAGTAGAAAACCCTCACTTGGGCTAGGGTTATTTATGTTTAGACATCCACACTTTATGTTTCATTCCTGGACTTAGTGTTATCCTCGCCCGGGTAGTGGGCCGAGCGGTCGGGACTTCTTTTAGTGTGGGATGCATTTGCACTCGTGCTTGGGAGCAGAGTGGAGTCTGGTAGATGCAGTGGTTCGCTTGTCTGTACCGGGAACCGTTTGGGGTAAACGGTGGACCCGGGAGATCTTGTTTTCCCCTGTTTGGGTTGTCGCCACTGTGTTAGTGGCGGTAGTTTACTAGTGGTAGCCGGACCTAGAACCCAGAACCCTTTTCGACATACACTTGATTTTAGTCTACCAATGTTTTCTTCCAAGCATCGAAGGGCCGCTGGAGTCTGTTCTTGTTTGATTGGACAAAGGCATCAGCCCTTCGGGGCTTGGGTAAAACACTTATTTTTCTAACTGTTTTTCTAAAGAGAACTAAAATCATTAAATATGGATTTCTTCTAGATCAAATGATTTTCAATAACAAATGTCACCTTTTTCTTGTAAATCTCCCCACTCGAAAGGATTCGAGTGATCCGGGTTCTAGGGGCCGTTCCTTTGTCGGGACGAAAGCCACGGGGGCCGAGCCTGGAACCTGTTCTTGTTTGATAGGGTTGTAGGTGTAGGTCTCCCGGGACTTTCGGGCCCTGTTGGTGTCTTCTGCGTGTTGTACTGTGATTATTGCTTTCCCGAACTATAAGAGGATCGGGAACTTCGATAGGCGGAGCCTAGAGTCTGTTCTTATTTGATAGGGTTCTTAGCACCGGTCTATCGGGTTTCCGAACCCTTATGGTGTCGGTCTTTCCTTTGAGTTTAGTGTTCTGTTGTGGGAGCCGTCTGGTGGACGGTGGCCCCAGCTGTGTGGTTTTTCAGCCTGTAAGTGAGCGTCGGTGTTGTTAGTCGATCTTGTGATCGTGGTTTGGATTATAGCCTGCATGAGCCATATTTGAGCTAGACAGAGATGCGCTGATACTTTCCTCGTTGGGGTCGCGCCCCTCGAGTGCCACTCCGGAGTTGGGCCTGTTACTTGCTATCGCGACTTGTCGACGCCGTCCCTCTGACTGGGCCAGTTAGTGGCAGTCACGGACACCCTACGGTAGACCCGTCCTGTTGAGGATGTGCGGCAGTAGGTGGGGGCAGGTTTGACTGGACCCTTTGCGGCAGTCAGTATAGATTTGGTGAGTTACTGTGTGTATTAGTGTAGAGTTATTATGGATCCACAAGGATCTAAATAGGTACTATCAAACAACTAGAGGGGGGGTGAATAGGTGTAATACTTAAAAACTCAATCTCAGTGCAAAATAAAAACCAATGCGGAAAATAAAAACAGCACACCGAGATATACGTGGAAACTCCAATCCAGGAGAAAAACCACGGGACCAACACGCAATAACAATCCACTAAGAATAGAAGAATAACAAGGTGATTACCGACTCCACGGACTCAAACCCCTCCTTCAGCTTCTTCGGACCTTGCGCTGACCGGTTGGATATCCACGCAATAACAATCCCTAAGAAAAGAAGAATAACAAGGTGATTACCGTCTCCACGGATTTAACCCCTCCTTCAATTTCTTGGACCTCGCGCTCCACCGTTTTGCCCGTCCACTGCTCACGTTCGAATCCACGAACGCACGCTTCGAATCCACGAAACGCCTTTAGCACACCGAATCCACGATGCCACGTCGAATCCACGACGCAAACTCAGTCGATAAGAATATTGACTTCGATGGTGATCCTCTGCTTAGATTCTCATTGAGGAACCGTAGAAGAAATCTCTAAGCAAAGATTAGATCAATTCGACAAAAGATATGTTCTTGAAAGAACCATCGAATTGACCTAAAAGAGGCTATGAAGAAGATCGATAAAAACCTAGCCTCTAGGGTTGCTCTCAAGTGTTTTATAAATTGATCGGCCGTAGCTCCCACGTTTTTGAGAAACCCTAAGTGTCTATTTATAGTTTAGAAACCTTTGGAAAGAGATAAGAATCAAAAACTTACCTTATCTGGAAATTTTCAGGACGGCGATCCGGATCGGATTTACAGCGATCCGGATCGTCGTAACGAGATTGACGATTCCAGAAAACCAAGGGTTCGGGATCCGGATCGCATTGCCCGATCCGGATCGTTCATACAAATCAGAAAACTTAACATTCGGGATCCGGATCGGAAATTGCATGGATCCGGATCGAAGTCTTGTATGAAGCAACAACCTTCGGGATCCGGATCGTTGGCTCTGATCCGGATCCTGAACAAGTCCGAACACCAGTTTTTGATTATTATGCAATTAAAAGTTCATCCAAGTGTTTCTACACTATAAGAAAGTATTCGGATCACCACAATTATTTAGTTAAACATACCTGATCCTCTTGAATACTTTCTTCTTGAGATTGATGTAACTGATCCACAATTCTTCAACTTCAATCTTCAAGACTCAAGACACTGGGTGTCAACTTGAGCTCTTGTTGAATCTTCTCTAAGTCTTTGATTGCTGATTGACAATTTGATCCCTTTAAGACTCTGACTCAACTCACTGACTTGACTCACGAAATATGCCAATACCAAAAAGCCGTAACAATCTCCCCCTTTGGCAATTTCGTGACAAAACCCAAAAATACATAAAAGCGCTCAAGTCACTTATCTTAAACCAAAAATCGAAATTCAATGTTATCACCAAAACATTGATTTTCTTTGCGTGAAAGATCCAATAAATACAAAATTACATTTGAACCAAACAGTCCTAGAACATACTCTATGACTTAGGACTTGGAGTCTTAAAGTGATGTAATTCCTGCAAAACAAAACTCCAAACAAAATCAAACGTCAGTCGTTAGAAATTAAAATCCTACATTTGATTCATCCTTTTGGTTCTTTTGTTTTTCCCAGCTCTTTCAACCTTTCTTTGTCTCCCCCTATCTTGAGCATCTCTAACATGTTCTCCATGTTCTTAAGCATCTATGTTCTCCCCCTTTGTGGTACGATCATCATTTTCCGTTCTCCCCCATTTTTCCATTTTCGTTTCGTTTGTTCTCTCTTGATGATCTCATCTCCGTCATTTCTCTTCTCCCCCTTTTTGTCACAAATTGTCAAACAGTGAACATACTAGACAAAAGGAAATTACTAACAAAATTAGTTCATGGAGAAAGAGAGATAAAAGCTCAGTTCTGGTATATATAACAAAAATGCAGATTGCGTACCGGTACCAGAAAGCAAAAATTAAATAATTTCTTGAAACAAATCCAGATTTTAGAATCTTTTCAAATACCGATTTGTATTCCATCAAGAAATCAATTTAAGTGCTTTAAACAGTGAATTCACACAGATGTCATTCAATCCAATTAATTTCACAAAATTAAAAAGATTTACTCCAAAATCATGAAAAATAAAGGTAAAACATTATAAACCGTTTTTCATGTTATATTCATCAAACACAAGTCATCAAAAATAATCTTGAGATCCAAAGTCTATCAAGATGTAACGGATTTACAAAGATGACTTACAGAGATTTCCAAATGACATCAATTTGAATTTTTACCCTTTCAAATTTGAGATAAGCACTAAAATACCTAAGGGTGGCTCTTTGAGCATCTTTCAACTATTCCACCTTATACCAACCAGGAGATTGTTCAAAATATAAGAGTTTTGCATATAAATCTCCAAATGCTTCAACTAAAGATTTTCTCATAAAATACTATCAAGCATCCATAACATGTGGTAGCTTCACACACAAACCGGACGACCGGGGTGGCAGCTCTTTCCAGCATGTGGTGGTAGTTTTCACACTCCTTTCGGATGTAACTCTTTCCACATCTTTCATAATTCAATTATATACCCTTGTAAGAAGGCAATCTCTTACGTGAAAGAATTAAATCCCAAATTTTAGTCAATCGGTTGTCTCATGTTTATCACAAAGAATTCACACAACCGAGATAGATTAAGCATCTAAAGATCACACATGATTTCTAAAATTTGATGCTTATAATATCAAAAACTCCTATAATGAAGTATCTTCAAGATTATGATTATGGAGTAAAGTTGATAATCCATATAAAATTAAATTGGAGTGATTGAAAGTGAAAGCCCTTTTTATTCAATGCACTTGTTCATTAAAAACCCCTTTTGTTCAAAAACAAAGTATAAAGACGAAGAGCATTGAAAAACATGTAATGCAAAGATTAAGAAAGATATGAAGGGAAAACCAATCAAAGCATTACATACAGTCATAAGCTATTTAGAACTTAAGACAAGGAAAGATATCACCTTTCCGAATCCAAAATCGCTGGATTTTGGGTTGTCTTGATTCGTTGTGGCCGGGGGTTGTCCGCTTTGACTGTTGGTCCACCTTAGGTCTTTGCCTCGTAGTGATCCACTTGTATGATTGATATTGTGGCTCGGACCTTTGGTGGGTTGAGTGAACTCCTTTGACTTGATGTGTCTTTTGATTCCGTTGAGTTCGCTCCGTAGATGAAGTTGCCGAAGGACTCTTCTTTCTCTTTTTCGGGCAATTCTTCACCAAATGTCCTTCAAGTCCACATAGGTGACAAGTTCTTCCTTTCAATTTCATTGTGGAACTTGAAGCATTCACAGTTTGGTTCTTTTTGAATCCCAAACCAACCTTGCTTGTTTGACCTAATCCGGACATACATTCAAGTTTCTTGGAACCGGTTGAAATCCTTTGTATGTCGGATTTAAGTTGATGAACTTGCTTGGTCAATGCTTGATTGGTGACATGTATTTCCTCAAACTGCTTTTCAAGAAAATCAATCTTGTTAATATGGGAATTAACGACCGTTTCCGATTGATTTATCTTTTCTTGGAGGATTTTATTATTATCCAATAAAAGCTCTCGTTCCTCCTCGAGATCATGAAGTTTGATCTTTAAAGCATGATTCTCGTCTTGATCTTCAAGTCGTTGCTTCCTCAACTTCTTGATATGTTTGGCCATCTTCTTAGATTCCGCAAGAAGTTGTTGATATGCCTCAACGAGTTCTTCCTCGTCCGACTCCCCCTCACTTGATGACTCTCCGCCGGTTGTTGATGTTTCATACAAAATCAAAGGAGTAGAGTCAGTGACTAAAGATGATAAACAATTATTAGAAGAGGGAAAATGAGAGGCATGAGAAGCAACGATTTTTCCTTTTTCCTCTTTACTTGAGGTTGATTCATTAGAAGTAGAATCGTCCCAAGTTTTCGCTTGCAAACCCTTCTTTTTATATGATTTCTTAGAAGGACAATCCATTGAAAAATGGCCGTAGCCTTTGCATCGATAGCATTGGATTTCCCCTTCGAAATCATCTTTTTCTTTTTCTTTAGAAGGTTTTGCAAAGCTTTTGAGTTTAGAGGATTTAGAACCCGATGATCCTTTAGAAGATTTCGTGGATGAAGATCCATCGGTTCGATTCTTCCAAAACTTTCGACGAAATTTCTTTACGATCCGCGCCAATTGTTCTTCAAAATCGGCAAAAGAGATTTCATCGTCGGAACTTGATTCGCTATCTTCTTCCTTTGTTGATTTGAATGCAATACCTGTAAGCTTAGAAGAAGACTTGGAAGAAACTTGATTAGTAGGAAAAGTCATTTCATAAGTTTGCAAAGCACCTACTAATTCCTCTATACACATCTCATCCGGATGACTAGCGGTTTCAATGGCGGTAACCTTTGCCCTAAACCGTTTCGGAAGAGTCCGAAGTATCTTTCTTACAATTTTCGACTCCGGGATCTTTTCTCCTAAATTAGCACATGTATTTATTACATCTTGAAGTCTAGTGTAATAATCTGTAAACAATTCATGCTCTTCCATATGAATAGAGTCAAATTGACTTGTAAGCATCTGGAGCTTTTGAATTTTTACAAAATTAGTACCCTCATGTGTAATTTTGAGAATATCCCAAATTTCCTTCGCGGTTTCACACGCGGAAATTCGTGTGAACTCAGTCGAGGAAAGAGAATTAAATAAAGCGTTCATACCTTTCCCATTGTAAGAAGATCTTTCAAATTCCTCTTTGGACCATCTAGAGCGAGGTTTTGGGGTAGTAGAATTTCCTACTTCCTCAACAGGATGCACCCAACCGCATTCCACGGATTGCCATACTCGCTCATCAATTGCGATGAGAAAAGCTCTCATCCGCACTTTCCAATAAGCATAATTAGTCCCATCAAAAAGAGGAGGTCTATAAATATTACCACTTTCACCCATCATGATAGATAAACCTAAAACCCGCTCCGATACCAATTGTAGAGTTATTATGGATCCACAAGGATCTAAATAGGTACTATCAAACAACTAGAGGGGGGTTGAATAGGTGTAATACTTAAAAACTCAATCTCAGTGCAAAATAAAAACCAATGCGGAAAATAAAAACAGCACACCGAGATATACGTGGAAACTCCAATCCAGGAGAAAAACCACGGGACCAACACGCAATAACAATCCACTAAGAATAGAAGAATAACAAGGTGATTACCGACTCCACGGACTCAAACCCCTCCTTCAGCTTCTTCGGACCTTGCGCTGACCGGTTGGATATCCACGCAATAACAATCCCTAAGAAAAGAAGAATAACAAGGTGATTACCGTCTCCACGGATTTAACCCCTCCTTCAATTTCTTGGACCTCGCGCTCCACCGTTTTGCCCGTCCACTGCTCACGTTCGAATCCACGAACGCACGCTTCGAATCCACGAAACGCCTTTAGCACACCGAATCCACGATGCCACGTCGAATCCACGACGCAAACTCAGTCGATAAGAATATTGACTTCGATGGTGATCCTCTGCTTAGATTCTCATTGAGGAACCGTAGAAGAAATCTCTAAGCAAAGATTAGATCAATTCGACAAAAGATATGTTCTTGAAAGAACCATCGAATTGACCTAAAAGAGGCTATGAAGAAGATCGATAAAAACCTAGCCTCTAGGGTTGCTCTCAAGTGTTTTATAAATTGATCGGCCGTAGCTCCCACGTTTTTGAGAAACCCTAAGTGTCTATTTATAGTTTAGAAACCTTTGGAAAGAGATAAGAATCAAAAACTTACCTTATCTGGAAATTTTCAGGACGGCGATCCGGATCGGATTTACAGCGATCCGGATCGTCGTAACGAGATTGACGATTCCAGAAAACCAAGGGTTCGGGATCCGGATCGCATTGCCCGATCCGGATCGTTCATACAAATCAGAAAACTTAACATTCGGGATCCGGATCGGAAATTGCATGGATCCGGATCGAAGTCTTGTATGAAGCAACAACCTTCGGGATCCGGATCGTTGGCTCTGATCCGGATCCTGAACAAGTCCGAACACCAGTTTTTGATTATTATGCAATTAAAAGTTCATCCAAGTGTTTCTACACTATAAGAAAGTATTCGGATCACCACAATTATTTAGTTAAACATACCTGATCCTCTTGAATACTTTCTTCTTGAGATTGATGTAACTGATCCACAATTCTTCAACTTCAATCTTCAAGACTCAAGACACTGGGTGTCAACTTGAGCTCTTGTTGAATCTTCTCTAAGTCTTTGATTGCTGATTGACAATTTGATCCCTTTAAGACTCTGACTCAACTCACTGACTTGACTCACGAAATATGCCAATACCAAAAAGCCGTAACAATTAGTAGATGCATCATGTTTCCATCTGTTCCACTTTTTGAGCATCTAGATAGAGGCATAGTAGCTGTAGGGTTACTTTTCCAGCCATTTCATTTCAGTATTATATTGTTACTTTATGCCTCTAGTAGACTTAGTGGGCAGACCGTCGGGCTTGTTGGCGGCACCCACTGAGAACTACTTGGGACGTAGTTCTCACACCCGTCGTGGTGTTTTTCCCACAGGGACTTCTACTCCTGTTCCTGCTGCTCCTGTTGCTGCTTCTTCTGATCGAGGTAAGGGAGTCGCGAGTTAGTTCCCTACCAGTCATCGTCCAGAGAGTAGATGTACCCCGTACTTTTTGAGAGTTCTTGTTGAGAGACTTTGTAGTGAGGTATAGAGTTGTACTTTTATTTTACTGCAGAGAGAGATTTATGTACTTTTGGTGAGGGCTTTGTGTTGTATATTTTCTTCTTTTTAGCAGTTTTCTTTCAGCTCTGATATCTGTATAGCATAGTTGATCTTTTGCAGGTTAGTCGCTTCGTCTATACGGGGCTTCCCGTATGGGCAGCGGATCTGTTGGCGAGCCCGGGTCGCAGTTTCGATGCCGGGGCGTGACAATCTTTCTTACAACTCTCGACTCCGGGTCTTTTCTCCTAAATTAGCACAAGTGTTGATTATATCTTGAAGTCTTGTGTAATAATCAGTAAACAGTTCATGCTCATCCATATGAATAGAGTCAAATTGACTTGTAAGCATCTGGAGCTTTTGAATTTTTACTAGATTAGTACCCTCATGTGTAATTTTGAGAATATCCCAAATTTCCTTCGCGGTTTCACACGCGGAAATTCATGTGAACTCAGTCGAGGAAAGAGAATTAAATAAAGCGTTCATACCTTTCCCATTGTAAGAAGATCTTTCGAATTCCTCTTTGGACCATCTAGAACGAGGTTTTGGGTAGTAGAATTTCCTACTTCCTCAGTTGGATGCACCCAACCGTATTCCACGGTTTGCCATACTCGCTCATCAATTGCGATGAGAAAGGCTCTCATCCGCACTTTTCAATACACATAATTGGTCCCAACAAAAAGAGGAGGTCTAAAAATATTACCACTTTCGCCCGACATGATAGCTGAACCTAAAACCCGCTCAGATACCACTTATAGGTTTTTATATATTAAGGATCCACAAGGATCTAAATATGTACTATCAAACAACTAGAGGGGGGGTGAATAGGTGTAATACTTAAAAACAAATCTCAGTGCAAAATAAAAACCAAAGCGGAAAATAAAAACAGCACACCTAGATTTACGTGGAAACTCCAATCCAGGAGAAAAACCACGGGACCAACAGGCAATAACAATCCACTAAGAAAAGAAGAATAACAAGGTAATTACCGACTCCACGGACTCAAACCCCTCCTTCAACTTCTTCGGATCTTGCGCTCACCGACTGCACGTCCACTGCACACGTTCGAATCCACGAACGCCACTCGAATCCACAAGCATACGTTTCGAATCCACGAAACGCCTTCAACACATCGAATCCACGATGCTACGTCGAATCCACGACGCAAACTTGATAAAAGCTTCGATGGTGATCCTTTGCTTAGATTATCATTGAAGAACCATGGATGGAATCTCTAAGCAAAGATTAGATCAATTCGACAAAAAGTATGTCTTGGAAGAACCGTCGAATTGACATAAAAGAGGCTAAAAGAAGAACGATAAAAAACCTAGCCTCTAGGGTTGCTCTCAAGTGTTTTCTTAATTAGTCGGTAGTTCTTGAGAAACCCTAAGTGTCTATTTATAGGTTAGAAACCTTTGGAAAGAGATAAGCATCAAAAACAGACTTAACAGAATTTTTCCCGCACGGCGGTCCGGACTGGATTGGCTCATTCCGGACTGTCGTTGTTTTTCGGAGAATTCCTGAAAAAACAAGGTTCGGGGTCCGGAACGAAATCCACGGTCCAGACTGAAATAGGAATCCGATCCGGACTGAAACATGAATCCGATCTGGACTGAAAGTGCGCATGAACTAAACTATGTTCGGGGTCCGGACTGGATTGGTCTGATCCGGACCCTGAACATCCAATTTGTCCAGTTTTTGATTTTTAAGCAAAGAAAACTTATCCAAGTGTTTCTAAACTACACAAATGTATTTGGATCACCAAAATTATTTTGTTAAACATACCTGATCATTCCGAATCCATTTTCCTTGAGATTGGTGTATATGATCCACAATTTTTCAACTTCAATCTTCAAGACTCAAAACACTGAGTGTCAACTTGAGCTCTTATTGAATCTTCTCTGAGTCTTCGATTGCTGATTGACAATTTGATCACTTCAAGACTCCGACTCAACTCACGAAATATGCCAACACAAAAAGCCGTAACAATGGATAGAGAGTTGTTAGACCTAGAGTCTCGCCTTGGGGAGCATCTTCCTTACTGTAGAGGAGACAGTGGATAATTTTTGCCTGTCAGCAGAGGTTGACTTACAGTGACGCCCGACAACGGCCTTGGATGTGTGCGGATACCTTGGACAGGACGGCAGTGCAGTGTTGGAGCTTGATGATCGCGCGACAGCCGTCGCTACTGGAGCGGTTGAGACGATTAGGGCTAGAGGTTGTGTCCTTAGGGGTCGCGGTTAGATTATAGCCTTCGTTTGTGCGGCCACAGCAGGAACAACTTCAACACTTCTCTTCCTTTTTCACATCTATATGCCGAGGCTTGCGAACGAGCCGAAACTTTGAAAGGCTGCTCCAGAAATGGAGACGGTGCCGGAGCCTGTTCTTGTTTGATTGGGGTGAAGGCACTGGCCTTCGAAATTTTCGGACCTTTTGCTGTTGTCGGCGGTTTTCCATAATTGAGAGTTGGAGTTGATGATGTTCCTAATGTTGGGCTTTTCCCTTTCTTGTTTGGTCATGTGGGTGTTTTTCGGGTCGCCTTGGTTGAGTTGGTACCAGGGTGTGGTTTTGGTGCGTGTTGCACTGGTTGTTCTTGTCTTTTCCCCCAGCCTTTTTGTTGGAATCCCTGAGGTTCTTCCACGTCTCAGTTCAGGAGTGTTATGCTTCTGGATCCATCGTCCGTGATTGACTCGCTCCATTGGAGATCTGTGAGAGTTTGGAGTATGAGGGACGCCCGTTGCGAATTCTGGCTCGTGTCATAAGAGGATTGCGCAACCGGGCCATGCCGTACTGGTTGTTGTTGTTGTGGTTGTTGTTGTTGAGGAGTAATCATGGGGAGTGAGTAGCGACTTGGGATCTGGAGACGGTGTTGCTGAGTACCTACCCTTGGTATTTGAGACTCCCTTTTGAGTTGTGTTAGTTTCGAGGACGAAACTTTCTTTTAGTAGGGGAGGATGTGATGACCCGGATCTCCGCAGAGCTTTTGCGGGGTGATCAGCGACTTCTGGAGGCTTATTCGGTGTGATGGAGGTGCTTGTGTGCAAATTGGACCTCAGGATTGGAACCAGCGCAAAATTTGGATTAAGAATACCTTTTCGGATGCCTTCGACAAATTTTAGAAGCGGAATTTGGCAAAACGGACATCGGATTTGGATTCAGCGTGCGAAAATGATGGAAATGGACTATTTACTTGTATTTTTGGAGCCCGAATGCCAAAACACGGATTTCGAGGCGAGTGTTACAGTTCCGGCAGCCGAGGCAGCGCCGGCGGCGACGGGCAGCGGCGGAGCACGGCGGCGCGGGCACGGGCAGCAGCGCGGGCAGCCGGTCCACGGGACCTGGCGTGCACCGGGACCAGCGGGCGTTCGGCGGGACACGTGGCGCGTGTTGATTGGTTGGTCAACGCATGCGGGACAGCACGTCGGGCGGGACAAACGGTGGACCCGCCAGGCCACGTGTCGCTCACCCATTGGCGGGCACAGCGACCCGGGTGGCCCGGCGCGGACCGCGGCGCGTGCACCCCGCCGTGGACTGCGTCGCCACGCGGCGCGCCGCGATTGGCGGGCGCGCGTGCACTGGGCGCACGGGGCGCGGAGCGGGTGACGTGGCTCGCTGAGGGTGATTCGGGCGCGCACAGTCTTGAGCCGGGCCGGATTCGGGCGCCCGAATCCTGCGCCCGAATCCGGATCCTCTTGTGTGTGGACTTTGGGCTATAAATAGCCCATTTTTGTTGTTCTTTGGGCCTTTTCCCGAGGTCCTCTTGGGTTGAGGCCTTAAGCAATGTTGTTCCTTACCTTGTCCTCTACTTCTTGATGGATTCCCAGAATTTTTAGAGGCCGCAGCATCGGCGTTTTCTGCGACGCAGCGCACTTTGACGCTCCTTCGTTTGTGGCTTCCACCGTCGCATTTCAGTGCGCGAGACCCCCTGGATCACCCCGATGAATTTTTGAGCCGATTTTTGTGGCAGCGCGTTCTGTGTTGATCATTTCGCTCCGTTTAGAGTTTTTGGTGGTGTTCCCGAGGTACCTTTTGACCCCTTGAACTGCTGCGATGTTTGGGACAGCGCTGGAGTATTGTTGGGATTTCTCGGCCTACGGGCATCGGATCGGGGCGTATGAGGACTCGATCGGCATCTACGCTTTGAGAGAAACGCGACCATATTTTTATCGGATTTTTCTAAGGTCGTTTCGAAGGTGATATTTTAGCTTCTTCGTGACTGATTTCCGCAGATTTGCGAGTCGTGGATTGATTGACTTTCCGCAGTGTTCTATTTATATCTTGGCCTACAGGTGTCGGAACGAGGAGTATAAATACTCGATTTGCATCTACTCATCGCGAGGATCGCAGCTGTGATTTTTTTGGATTTTTCTGAGGACTGTACGCAGGTGAAAGATCCCCTTCTCTGTGCTGTTTTGGCAAAACAGCAAATGCTGTTTGGGGTGTGTTTGTGGTGTTGATTGATTGTTGGCTGCGATGTTGTTTGAGCAGAGGCTTGTGCGACCGAGTACCGAGGGTGCGGTTTCGGTGGATTTCGTTAGCGTGTGGCTACGCACTTCACCGACTTCGGCTTTGCCTGCGGAAGGCGATTTAGGTGGATTACTTCGTCTCCAGAACCGGTGGACGGTTCTCTAACTCTATTTGTTAGTATGCATGCATGGTTTAAGGTACAATTTTAATGATTGTGATCTAAGCATGAGAAATAGTTTGAATGATGGGATTGAGGCTTAATTGATAAATCGTACATGATATGTGGATTTGAGCGTTGCATGATTTATTTACACTTATACATGAGGGAGAGTTACAAGATAAAGATGGTTATCCTATACTAGTGGAAAAGCATGCTAGATGATGATGTTCACTTACTTGTTGGAAAATAGGATTGATGCATGTCTACTCTATATTGTTTAAGCTTGTGAGCATGTATGACTAGAGTATACTACTTTTGATTGGAAGCAAGCATGTTATGAATTGTCCATGTTGTTGGTTCAGTTTTATTCTTAACATGGTTAGAGGATTATATATTGATTATTGGAACTTGACCTAGCACCCCGTCATATGATGCATGTTTTACCAGACTAGTAGAGAACCTTCACTTGGGCTAGGTTCTTTTATGCTTTAGACATCCCACACTTTGCATCTTTTTCGGGACATAGATTTTCCTCGCCCGGGTAGTGGGCCGAGTGGTCAGGTTACTGTGGGACATTGTTGCACTCGTGCCTGGGGGCTGAGTGAAGTCTGGTAGCTGAGTTTAGACCTGTGCTAGTGTTGTTGGGAGCCGTTTGGGTAGACGGTGGTCCCGGGCCGTCGAGTATCTTCCGGTCAGTGTTGTTGGGAACCGTTGGGGTTGACGGTGGTCTCGGGTCGTTGAGTGTCGTCCGACCAGTTTTGTTAGCCCTGAGTTGTGGGTCGATCCCGGCTGTGGAGTATCTCCAGCCTGTGTGTTTAGCGTGGCGAGTTGGTGTTTCGTTTTGGGAGCCGTTTGAGTCGACGGTGGTCCCGGCTGTGGAGTATCTCCAGCCAGTGGGTTTAGTGCCACGAGTTGGTTGAGTTCGTTAGTGCCTCGAGATTCGTGAGAGCTGGTTAGCTAGGTCGTTGAGAGTGTTCCGACCGTCGTGCAAGGTATTTGAGGATCTTGAGTCCTTCCGTTCTGAGAGTGAGCGTGGATTTTGACTATAGCCTGCATGAGCCACTTTGAGCTCGACAGAGATGCGCGGGTACCTTTTTTCCTCAGTGGGGTCGCGCCCCTCGAGTGCCCCATCCGGAGTAGGCCTATTACTTTCGTATCGCGACTTGTCGACGCAGTCCCTCTGGCTGGGCCAGTTTTGGCAGTCACGGACGCCCTACGTAAGTCCCGTCCTCTTGTGGATGTGTGGCAGTAGGTAGGCGCAGGTTTGACTGGACCCTATGAGGCAGTCAGTTCGATTGGATCGATTGAGCACCTTGGGTGCGAGTAGTTGCATATCTTTTCATATGTATCACCCATTGAGCATTTAGATAGAGGCATGATAGCTGTAGAATATCTCCAGCTTTTCTTGTTCAGTTTTTACTGCATTGTTATCTTATGCCTCTAGTAGACTTAGTGGGCAGACCGTCGGGCTTGGTGGCGGTACCCACTGAGAACTACATGTTGATGTAGTTCTCACACCCGTTGGGGGTTCTCCCCCTCCTTTTTCTTTTCTCTCCTTTATTTTGTAGAGTCATCTTTGGGAGATGCTGATTCTGCTGTTGTTGTTCGAGGCGAGGGAGTCGCGAGCTAGATCCCTACCTGTCTTTGGAGAGTAGTTGTACCCCCACCTCGGAGATTTGTAATACAGTCAGTAGATTAGTTTTATTTCTGCTTTTGAGAGATTATTGTAGTGAGGATATGACTTGTACTGAGAGCCTGTACACTAGTGTATTGTATTTCAGTTTTCCTCCCTGTTGAGTTCTTAGATTTTTTGTATCAGAGGATATTGTATGATTCATTCTTGGGAGATGGATATTGTACATTTATTTCCAGTTGTACAGTGGTTGGATTTTAGTTTTACAGCAGTTTTCTTTATAGCTCTGATATCTGTTTAGCTGTAGTACCTTTTCTTGCAAGTTGGACGCTTCGCCTATGCGGGGTTTTCGTATAGGTGGCGGATCTGTTGGCGAGCCCGGGTCGCAGTTTCGGCCCACAACTCATTCTCCAAACCGGCTTTACTTAACATACTACAAGCCCGCTCTATTAATGTACGGTTCATCCTCTTGGCCACCCTATTTTGTTGTGGATCATATGGATTTGTATAGTGTCTTGAAATGCCATTCTCCTTACAAAAGAGTTCAAACTTTTTCAATTTGTATTCCAAACCATTGTCCGATCGGACAACTTTAATATGACGTCAGGTGAGATTCTCTACTTCGGCCTTAAAGTGCTTAAATGCTTGAAACGCCTCACCCTTGGACAATTTCACTCAAACCATTCATGAGAAGTCATCAATAAATGATATATAATAATTGGCACCACCATATGAAGTTATAGGAGAGATCCACACATCCGTATGAATGTAGTCAAGAATACCTTTACATGTGTAACCCCCGGCTTTGAAGCTCCACTTATGATGCTTCCCATAAGCACAATGCTCACAAATTTTCGAGTCACTAAAAGTATTATCCGGTATAAACTTTCTCTCAACTAAAATCTTCATACCCTTCTCACTCATATGACCCAACCTCATATGCCATAATCGAAGATGAAGGCCATTATTTTTCGCCGCCGCACAAGTTTCATCCGTCATTGTATTCCCCAATAACTTGTACAAATTTTCAACCGAATGTCTTTCATGACAACCAATGCACCTTTGGAGAGTTTTATTGCTCCACCTTGCCCAGTAAATTTATAACCTTTGTTGTCCAATTCGGAGAGAGAGATCAAACCTTTCTTCAAATTCGGAACATGTCGCACATTTTCAAGCACCCAAACCATTCCATCATACATTCTCAAATGCACCGAACCAACTCCTACCGTTCTACTAATTGATTTGTTTCCCATCGAAATTATACCACCGTCGCATTCCTCATAGGTAATGTGTAGTGCACCGATTTTCGCGAAATAGCGAAACTCGGTAAAAATACTTGTAACACATTTCAAATGTAATTACAAGTGGGTTGGAAGTATTTCGAATCGACGCAAAAGCCGTCGAGTCGAAAAGTGAGTTGTAGTCGAGAGTTTGAAACTTCAAATTATGAAGCTTAAGTCCTCGTTCGCCGAAATTTGCAAATGGCGAAATGCGGAAAAAAGACTTGTAACATATTTTGAATATGATTACAGTCGAGTTCGGTGCGTTTCGGACCGACGCGAAGAGTATCGAGTCGAAAAGCGAGTTGAAGCTCAAGGACTTAGCAAAATTCAGGAATCCCGAATTCTGTTATCGGCATGCTTTTTCGGAGCCCTATTTCGAGGACTTAGATTAGTCAAAAAATCAAAAAGAAATCATGGGGTGTCTCAGAAAAGTTTTCTGATTAAAAGGGATGAAGTGCCGAGGTGAGGGATTAAAGGAAAATAGGAGAACGAAGAGGAGTAAAATGGTTGAAGAATTCTGAAACTGCAGTTTTGCTGATGCAGTTTTATAGGCAAGCTTTTTCTGGGCCCTATTTCGAGGGCTTACAGAAGTCCAAAAATTTAAAATAAATCGTGGAGAGTTTAAGAAAAATTTGTAGAATAAAAGGGAGAAGAAAAATTATAATTTCGATTTTCCAGTTTGCAGCAAAATGCGGAGGAAATGGGGTTCCCAAATTTGCTCCCTGCAGGAATAAAAGCTGCAGGAATGAGGGTAGTTTGGGGAAATTCTATTTAAGTTGGGGGCAATCTTGTAAAATCACCTCCCCCTCCAACCACCACCTGCAGAGAATTAAATTTTCTCTCTCTCCCTCTTAATTACACCACTCCCTCCCTTTCTTTTCTCTGCTGGAGCATGAAGAAAGAAGAAGAAAGAAAGGAGAAGAAGAAAAAGAAGAAGAAGGAGAAGAAGAAGAAGTAGAAGAAGAAGTTGGAGTAGAGCATCTCTCTCCCTCCCTTCCTCTTAACTTTTTTGACGTATTTTCTTGCCCCCTCTTTCTTTCTCTCTCTCTCTCACTCTAACCTCTGCTAGCAGCAGCAGCTTGAGCTGCTGCTGCTGGCGCTAGACCAGTTGCTGCTTGCTGGGCCAGCAGCAGCAGCTCGAGCTGCTGCTGCTAGGGCCAACAGCAGCAGCTCGAGCTGCTGCTGCCAGCAATGCCACCAGGAGCAGCAGCTTGATCTGCTGCTGCTGGCAGGGCCAGCAGCTGTGCAAGCTGCTGCCCTACAGCAGCTTTCGACAAAAAAAAAAAAAAAGGGAGAGAAAAATAGAAAGAAGAAAAAGATAAAAAAAAAAAAAAAAAAAAAAATCTTCTTTTCTCTCCTCCGATGAGCAAAATCATCAATAGATGGGAAATGACTCAAATTGAGTTTTCTCTCAAATTTTTTGGCATTTTGCCCTGGGCCAATGAGATCAAAAATTTATCTTGGGCAAATATGACAAAGATGAGATTATTTTTCCCCATTCTTGTAAAATTGACTCAAGAAGAGCCATCGGGAGGAAAGTGACTAAAACGGGGATTATCCCTTTTATGTTGTAAAAAGGGTTTCCAATTTTAAATTTTATGGAATTAGTAGATCATAAAAGTAATTGCTTCATGATTTTCCTTTCATTTTAGGAAAACCTTGGAGATCAAAAGAGCAGATTTTTGTCGCTTTCAAGAACGAAGAAAAACATCGAGGTGGGGGATTCTAGCGAACGAGGGTGACCTCTCCCCTTTGTCTTTTTCTTTTTAACCAGAAGCATGTTAGTAGAGTTAGGGTTTGTATGAGGTATGAACAAATGCATGTGCGTATTCTTGAGCTAAGAAACATGAAAATGAATTATTACGTGAGTAGAGAAGTAAAGAGTATAAGTTATGTTGATGGCATACTACATGTTAGCATGAAAATATTGATATTGCATGATGGATATATGACATAGGAGAAACCTAGATTAAGGTTTATGAGTGGCATTCACCTTAGGACTTCACGAGTGGCATTATGCTTGAGTCAACTAAGAGTGTATATAGAGTTAAAGCTTAACTTAGAGTCAAGTCTCTAAGAGAAACATAGTATGGTTGAGGTTAAAATGCAAAGTGAGTAAAATCCCTAGAGTTGTCATGGGGAGTTGGGTCAATGTACCTTCACTTTAACTTCAACTTGAGCAAGAATAAAAGTAAAAGAATTAAGTCCAAGGGACATTGGTTACCTTGAGGCATGGACCTAGGGTAAGTAAATGAGTAAATAAAAGATAAGCTAAAAGCTTAAATGTAAAGAGAAAGAAATTGCCGAGGGGCAATGTGAGCTAGAGGCTCAATTGAGAAGGAAAGAAAAAGGGCACAATGTGCAAGAAAGGATAAAAGCCAAGGTAAAAGAAAGGAAAGAAAAGAAAAAAGTAAAAGAAAAGAGATAATAAAACGGGCATACCTTCGGGGGTGAAACGTAGTTCTTGTTGGAGTTAAGGGCAGTGTCCCTCTCCCGGACAGTGACCTGTATGACACGTTTTCCCGTTGGACGGGGTAACACTTGCGGGTGTTATCGGCAACCTTAGAGATCTTGTCTTATGGCAGCATGTCTGCCGGGCTGGGGCCCGTTGGGCAAGATACTCCGAGGGTTTAGCAACTCTAATTAAAGCAAAAAGAAAAGCAAAGTAAGTGATTGGTCAAGTAAGAGGTTTGGTTAGAATGGTACCTTATAACGACATAGAGTCGTATCAAGCCTGCACCCACCTACTACCACACATCCACAAGAGGACGGGATTTACGTAGGGCATACCACGCGGACGGCGTCGACAAGTCGCGATTGTCACGCCCCGGGTGTAAACCAGAACCCGGGCCCGTCTACGGATCTGCCGTGCACACGGTATTTCCCGCGTACACAAAGCGTCGGTAACCTGCTCAGATATAAGAGATAATAATAAAAGAGCATAAAATCATAGCTGAACTAAAAACTACAACATCTCAGACCAAAGCTGGAAATAAAGTAAAGAACGACTGTAAATAAATACAAGTACTCTCCCAGCTCACCACAAATATACAACCAGCTGGCTAAAGCCAGACCCAAAAGAGAATACAATAAAAAACTGTCTAAGAAGATAGGGGTACAACAAAAGTCCAGCTAGCTACTGTCGGGTGGACTCTCTATCTAGTCCGCCATCCTCTTACCTTGATCAGTTGCTGACGGCCCAGCAACTCCCGCAGAAGACTCTGCAAAACAAAGGGAGAAACAAAGAAAAAGGCGATGGGGGTGAGAACTACTATAAAAGCAGTAGCCTCCCCTAGTGGGTAAAACCTCAACTCTGACATGCCCACTAGGTCTACCAGAGGCAAAAGAAAAGGAGAAAGGTGGTAAGCTAAAATGTAACTGCTGAAGAAAAGCTACCACTAATATGCCTCTAAATGTCAAGCTAAAAGAATAGCTAAAAGTATGCATAGTATCAAAAAGCCTGCCTAAATAACCCAATCAGACCACCAGTAGACACTGGTACTGCCTGCTCTGCCTGCCGCAACGGGTATGCCAGCCTACGCATAACACCGAAGCAAAGGAGTCTGAAGGACTCAAAATCTGTCTGACGCACACTCCGGAGTGGTACTCGAGGGGAGCGACCCACACGAGTAAAGTAGCCGAAAGTAATCTGATGTAGCAGGACTGGATCATAACAATGATCAATGTGGGGAAAAACCCTCTACTAAAGATAACCCGAACCCCCAATCCAAGTGATAACAATCAATAAGTGGGAAACTCCATCCACTAAAGGAATCCTATCCCCAATCTGATGCATAAATAAACATCCGGTCAACCGCCCAATGTCCGCGGTAGCCGCAATAACTCAAAACCCCAATCTAGTATGACGATCCCACTCAACAAACCTAGCTACACTATCCTACAACCCTGCTCAACCCGAGCAATACCCCAAGTATCACAATGAAAGGAGAAGAGGTGACAACATGGTTTCTCCTAAGTCAAATCCCAAAGATAGTGTAGCAGTAAATAGTGGCCTATCTAGATGTCCATACAAGCATGCAAATGTCCTCATCTAGAATAGAAGTAAAAGCGCCCACCAATGCGCTCACATATTGTAATCATGAAGTCCCAATATACTAATCTATTCACATGGATAACATGATATATCAATGAACTCCAATACCAATGTCTCAAAGTGATGATTCCTTTTTGCATAATCACTAAGTACTAACATACAACTGATCATGCTGTTCCAGATAAATAAATACTTTAACATGAGTGATTATGGCATAATGATCAAGCTCCAATACCATTGTCTCAATCACATGGATAGGCTATCAATTATGTTGTCCCTTTTTGCATGCAAGGTTATCAATATTTGTTCAACATTTTCTAACATCGAGTTATTCTGATATTCCTAGTGAGCATACCAAAAGAGAGGGATACAACAACCACCCACCTCAATCGCTAAATCCAAGTCCCAAAGTGCTCACGCCCGAGAATACATCGCCTGCCGCAACAACTGCAAAAATACCAACCGGTACCCGATTAAACAAATAATCAATCATTGTCCCCAAAAATCAGTCACGAAGAGGCTCTGTTTTCACCTATAGGAGGGACTCTGAAAAATCCAACAAAATTACCTCTGCGATCGTCGCGACGAGCCCTTAGAAACGAGTACCTGCACGTCCCAAACCGAGTTTTGTAGGTCAAGATACAAAATCGACAAGGTGACTACCTCAAAAATCCCAAGTACAAAATCTGTAGAACTTTGCTCCGAAAAAGTGGGATTTTCACCTTCGGGGAAAACTCAAAAAACTCCAGGAAAAATACGATGATGTTCCTTGCGACGCGTAGATAGAAATCGAGTATTGGCACGCCTCAATCCGATGTCCGAGCGCGAAGATATCAGCAAAATTCTCCGGTGCTGTCCAAAAATCCACACAGCAAACAGGGGGTCAACAGTGCCTCGGAAACCGTGCCAAAAGTCTGGAATACGAAGAAACGATCAACACAATAAACGAAGCCCTACCTCTCAGGAACACAACGGCGCAAGAATCGTCGAAAACGGTGGTTGGAGAAGATCAGGAGAGTCCTCGAACCGAAACGGACGAAAAGGGCAAATAAGGAAAGTGCGTCGCAGTGCGCCGAAAAAATGCCAACCTCGAAGTGCATGCCTCCACAAATCCTGGAACTCCTCCACAAGATGTAGAATAAAATGATGAGCAAACTCTCTCTTGGGCTCTCCTTCAGAAAAAGCCTGGAAAAGTCCCAAATGAAGGCCCAAAGGGCCTATTTATAGGCCAAAGTCCACAATGCACTTTTTCCCGAATTCGGGCGCACCTTTTCGGGCGCCCGAATCCGCAAGTCGCACCGCCGCCCCGTCCGACCAGCGCCCGAAACTTCCTGCGTGCGACACGTGTCCCCCGAACAGGCAACAGCGGTGCAAGCGTGCCCAGGTGATGCCACGTGTCCCGCACTCGGTCAACAGAGTAGGTGGCGCCCGCCAATGGGTGGGCGCCACGTGGCCCACCCGCGCGACCCGCCGACCGGCCGGCCGCCTCGCCGGTCACGCCACCTGCCCCGCACGCGCGCATGCGCCCCGAGGCGCCAGCGTGCACCCCCGTGGACCGTGCCGCGTGAGCCCGCCAACCACCTGCCGCCACGTGTCTCTAGCGCATCCAATGGGAAGCCGCCACGTGGTACACCCATCTCCATACGCCGTGCCAGCCCGCGCCCGCGCCTGCGCCTGCAGCGCCTGCCCGCGCTACCCGCGGCCGCATTCCGCCGCTGCGCCGCCGTGCTCCGCCTCCCGCCGGTCGCCGCCGGTAGCCGGAGTTACTGTTCCGGCGTGAACAGTAACTAATGGCGCTAAGATCAAGTAAATAACCCATTTTCATCGTTTTCGCGCGCTGAATCCAAATCTGCTGTCTGTTTTGCCAAATTCCGCTTCTAAAATTTGTCAAAGGCATCCAGAAAGGTATTCTTAATCCAAAATTCGCGCTGGATCCAATCCTGAGGTCCGATTAGCGTGCCAACACCTCCAACACACAGTAAAGCCTCCGAAAGCTGCTAAACACACTGCAGAAGCTCCGTTGACCCAACAGTAATCCTCTTGTGGAAATCCGGATCCTCACAGCGATACTAAAGTAATAGGCCCACTCCGGACTGGGCACTCGAGGGGCGTGACCCCACCGCGAAAAAAGGTATCCGCGCATCTCTGTCGAGCTCAAAGTGGCTCCTGCAGCCTATAATCAAAATCCACGCTCACTCTCAGAACGGAAGGACTCAAGATCCTCAAACATCTCGCACGACGGTCGGAGTACTCTCAACAACTCGGCTAACCAGCTAATACGCTCTCACGAATCTCGAGACACAGGCGAATTCAACCAACTCGTGGCACTAAACTCACTGGCTGGAGATACTCCGCAGTCGGGACCACCGTCAACCCAAACGGCTCCCAAAACGAAACACCCAACTCGCCACGCTAACCACACAGGCTGGAGGTACTCCACAACCGGAATCGACCCACAACTCTGGGCTAACAAAACTGTTGGGTTATATGTAATACGGATCTAAATAGGGGAAAAAACACCTAGAGGGGGGTGAATAGGTGTAAACGTATAAACACTCAAAAAATCGTTGCGATAAAACCCAATGCGGAAATAAAAATAATACGCAAGATTTTTACGTGGAAAACTCCATCACCGGAGTAAAAAACCACGGGACCGATAACACGGCAGAAATCCACTAGAATTAAAACACGTACAAGGTGATTTACCGTACACACTTACGACTCAACCTTTTCCATACGCTCCTAGAGGATCTTCTCCGCTCGCTCCGCGACGCTTCTCGAATCCACGATCTGCGCCCAACGCCGAATCCACGGCGTCCAACGTCGAATCCACGACGTCCGACCGAATCCACGGTCTTCACCCAATAGCACCCTTCGAATCCACGAACGTGCCTCGCTCCGAATCCACGAGAGCGGTTGAACCTTGAATCCACAAGGACACGCGAATCCACGCGCCGATTTTTGGGGTAAATCGTTGTTTTGGGTGGTGATGATCCGCCGAATACTTAGATCAAAGATAGATCGGAAATACCATCTAAGTATTCATTAGTTTGATTCAACTCGAGATGTGAGTATGAAAACCTAGAATCAAACTAATCAATATAGATGAAAAAACATAGAGTATTCTCTAATGATTTCCTTTCTTCTCTATATGTGGATCTATAGCCGTAAAAGATGATATATGAAAATGACGGCTATCTCGATTCACTATGTGGATTCACCCTAGAAAAAGAATCATAGGGTGTATTTATAGGTTAGAAACCCTAGGAAGGAGATAAGAATCAAAAACCTAACATTTCTGGAAATTTTACGGACGGCGATCCGGATCGGACTAGCTGTGATCCGGATCGTCGTAACGAGTCAGCCAGTTCCAGAAAAACGAAGGTTCGGGATCCGGATCGAAGTGCATGATCCGGATCGTTCATACAGTTTACCAAACATCAACGTTCGGGATCCGGATTGCGAAGCATGATCCGGATCGTTCAAGGAAAATGGTAAACTCACTGTTCGGGATCCGGATCAAGAGACTACGATCCGGATTGAACTGGTGTATGAACGAACCACCTTCGGGATCCGGATCGAACAACCTGATCCGGATCCTGAACATGTCCCAAGTCCAGTTTTTGATTTTTATGCAATGAAAGATTCTTCCAAGTGTTTCTACACTACAAGAAGTATTCGGATCACACAAAATCTTTAGTTAAACATACCTGATCCTTTTGAATTCTTCTTTCTTGAGATTGAGTTAAATGATCCAACTTTCTTCACCTTCAATCTTCAAGACTTGAGACTTTCACGAAACTACGCCAACTCAAATTCCGTAACAATCTCCCCCTTTGGCGGTTTCGTGACAAAACACAGATCCACTAAAGAAAATTCAAAAAGATATTTTTGTTGCTATCACCATACAACAAAAATTTACAATGGAGATCCAAAAATTTAAAAACATGAGATAAACTCCTAAAACAGACTCTAGACTTAGACATCTGTACTCTCTGCACAAAGAAATCATTCTTGACAAAAAGAGATCGTTAGATACCTCAAGAATATTTAGCATACAAAACCTAGTACAGAGATAGAGTTTATCTAATCACCATGATATTTGAGAATTCAGATATGTAAGAGAATCATAGTCAAAAACCAACATATCTTCTATGCAACTAAAACCAAATGTCACAAAATGTTAGTCCAACATCAACTTGTTAGTTATATTACATGCCCAAATAGTTAGTCGAATAGTTAGTCGAGACATGCAAACAATCACAAGATGAAAACCAAAAGTTGAAGTTGAGATCATACTTACCTTGATATACACAAAATCTTCATCATCAAGATTTTTCACAATCATTGTTCAATCATTGTTCTAAACTCTCTCATCATTGTTCTAAACTCTCTCATTGTTCTAAACTCTCTCCCCCTTTTTGTCACAAATAAAGCCAAAAATTACATAAGTGGAGAGAATGGTTAACAGTTTAAGTTAGAGAACTAAAAACTCAAATTAAAACTTAAAAACCTGCACAACAGAAGGATTTAAGCATATGCATAATAAACAGAAATTAGAAGGATACGGATTATTCAGACTCGTCTGAACTGATACAGCCGAGGATTTGGAAAATCTTCTTTATTCGCTTGTTCATTGCTGATTGATTTTTATTTACCTTCTTTATTTCTTCCTTTACCTCAATTAGTTCATTTGATATACGTTCTTGCTCGTTGGAGAGCCTTTGCTGTTCTTTATAGATTGAGGTAACAGATGCATCATCATCAGAAGTTGATTGTGGTGCTTCTTGTGCCGGAGGTGCTGGTTGAACTGGAGGAGCTGCTGCCGGTGCAGAGGTTGTTGCTTGTTGTCGTTGTTCTCGTTGCCGGTGAAGAGGTATGAAAGGTTCATCTGGCTTCGTCGAAAGAGACTTTACAATTGTTGTGTCATTGATCGTTCCTAGACTGTGCAGATAGGAACTCGCATTTGTGTCAGCTTTAAATTTGCGAAGAATACGCATGATGATCATTGGAAAAGATAGTCTCTCTGACGGATGAGCTTGCTCCACATATCGTGCCATCCTTGACCAGATGACGTAGGGAATGTTTAAGTTAGCTCCCATTGCTGCTGCGGGGTTTCCAAGTAGATAAAGGAATATCATTCTTTCCCACCGAAGAACCTTTGTGTTCATGTTTGGAATAATATTGTAACAAACAATAAGATTTAAGATGCGGTACTCAGGTCGTAGTTCTTTCGAGAAAACGGAGTTTCCTGTCGACCGAGTATCTGGAACACAGATTCCATCAACTACCACTCTCCAGGAGAAGGTGTTGAAGACTTGATTCTTCAGGTAATGAGTGCCATCGGCTCGGGCGTCCATCCCTAGTACTTCACCAATTAGCTGAGGCGTTACTTTGATTCTGACATTCTTGACTAATGTTTGAAAATCCCAACGCCCGCTTTCCTGATCAACTAGATAGCAGGCATTCTGATAAAACATCCTCACTGAGTGAAGACAATACCCAGTGGTCTCCGGGAAATTGCAAATGGAAGCAAGACCTCTCTGGTCAAACAAAGTCCCGAACGTCTGAGAACGCTGCTTTAAGGCTTTTACATCAACATGCCTTTCTCCAATGCATTCTCTGTTTTCAAAATCCTTTATTCTTGCCGAGCTGACAAAGTCTTGTGCAGGTGCTTGGCCAGCAGCTGGTTGCTCAATGGTGATTCCTCGAGCACTTCCTCTCTTGCGAGCAACACTTTTTCTTCTTGTCTTCCCAGAAGTTTCTTCCATTGGAGCTTTGCCTTTCTCAGCAGCAGTGGGCGGAGCCTTTGATGTTTCTGCAGGTGCTTTTCCCTTTGAAGCAGTCGGAACAGTCGTTGCTTCAACTTGCAGTTCATCCCAATCAATTGATTCCGTTTCAGATTCTGTATCGGAATCATCTTTAGCTTTCTTCGCTTTCTTAGCCTTCTTAGCCCTCTTGGGCTTGACGGTGTCTCTCGTATGAACCATAGCCGCAAGTAGAAAAACAATCCAAGTGATCACCATTGCTAATGGTTTCTTGAGAAAAGGAATCCTGTGTAGACCAACTCAAGAGCACATGAAAAATTGTTAATTTTCAAAGATTGAAAAATTGTACCCAAACAATCATAATCATGTAGAGAAGCTAAGAATCAAATTAGTTTTGCAAAAGGACTTTTAAAAATAGATCAATTGTATGATTTTCGAAAATCCTTATTATATGCCCTAAAACCGAAATTTTAGAAATCGAAGCCTAAAAATCCGTTAATCAGGAGAATACCTAGCATATAATCAAAACTAATCTACCCAGAGTTCTTATTTCAAAAGAAATTTGATCAAAAACCATCCACAAACAAAGTTGATCCAAGAAATTCATCACGTTTGAGGAGAAAAAGAGAAAAACGGTGAAAAACCGAGATTTTGATCAATAAAACTTACTTGGAGTTGAAGAACTTGAGTTTGAAAGCTTCCAAGAATGATGAAATCTAGAGAGAGAGGCTCTGAAAACTTTGGAACAAAAGATTGGAGTAAAGAAATCAAAAACCCCTTTCGTTCCTTATAAAACCTAGCCGCGATCCGGATCAGTTCATAACTGCGATCCGGATCGGCTACCCGCAGTGAGAAACTGCGTTCGGGATCCGGATCGGCAGATACAATCCGGATCGTCAGCCCGCAGAAGAATTCCTGCGTTCGGGATCCGGATCACCTAGCCCGATCCGGATCGGCCCCAACTTTTTCTTTAGAAAATTTCAGAGAAATTCAAGAAAAACCAGAAAAAGATTGTAAGCGCAAATGTGTATCAACTTTAAACAAAAATCATCGTTTCATACAACAAGAATTAGATTATGCCAAATCTATCAATAATATCCAAAAATGAAACGAAAATTTACAAAAATTAAATCCCTTAAAGTTGAACACCTTCAATCACATCTAACTTGATCTTATGAGTAATGCCTTTATCAAATCATCAATTCAGTAAAGAAAATGAAATACAAAGATCAATAGATGTTTGAAATCCCAAATATAGTAGATAATGTATCTAGACAATCTGTTGAAGAGAGTGGCTCTTTGAGCATCTTTCTTTAAAAACCCACCTTATACCAACCTTGAAATTTGACAGAGTCAAGTATTTCAACATGCATTTAACTTAATCAAAAATTTGAACAATCATGCTTGGTATACATGTGGTAGCTGCACACAATACTCGGACGACCGAGGTGGTAGCTCTTTCCTCCATGTGGTGGTAGTTTTCACACTCCTCATTGGGATGTAACTCTTTCCACATCTTTTGAGCATTTTACCTTTTCTAAGACTCCCCCTCAATTGGCTATCAATTATTTAAGATATAAAGTATTCAACCAAATATTGATCTCGATTTCATACTCGACTAAGCAGTCAAATAAGATAATGACTATACCAAGAGATCATAGAGAGAGAGAAATTGACTTTGATCACTTTAGAAGATGATTTAATTAACATAAATGATCATTGCAACAGTGAAATATTATGATGGCAAAAGCATAATAAATTTCTAAATGTGCGAAAAGATGCAATTAAAGTCAATTATGATCTATGCTCACTTAATGTCCTATGTACAAACATAGATAATGAACAAAACAAAAACAAATACAAAACCTATCCTAAGCAAAGATTTCAAAAAGAAGATTATTTCAAGGAAAGCATCCCAATTGCTTTTCGTAAATGAATAAAACGTTTTTGATCCAAAGGTTTTGTTAGAATGTCAGCTAATTGATCCTCAGTTGAAATATATGAAAGTTGAAGAGTATTTGATTCAACTAGCTCTCTAAGGAAATGATATCTAAGTTCAATATGTTTTGTTCTAGAGTGCAACACAGGATTTTTAGAAATGTTAATAGCACTAGTGTTGTCACAAAGTATTGTTACCGAAGATGCTGAAATGCGGAAGTCGCTCAATACGCTTTTCATCCAAATGAGTTGAGTTGAGCAACTTCCAGCTGAAATGTATTCCGCTTCGGCAGTCGAGAGTGCTATGCAGTTCTGCTTTTTACTGTGCCATGCAACAAGGCAATGGCCAAGATAGAAGCATGCACCACTCGTGCTTTTCCGATCATCCACTGATCCTGCCCAATCGGCATCTGAGTATCCAACAATATCCAAACTTGTTCCCATAGGATACCAAATTCCGAAATTAATTGATCCTTTGATATACCGGATGATCCTTTTCACCGCTTTCAGGTGAACCTCCTTTGGTGCTGATTGATATCTCGCGCAAATCCCAACACCAAAAGATATATCCGGGCGACTAGCCGTGAGGTAAAGTAGACTTCCAATCATACTTCGATACAGTTTCTCGTCTACATTCTCACTATGTGATTCACTTCCAAGTCCCTTGTGGCTAGTTCCCATTGGAGTCGGAAAATCTTTACAATTTTCTAGATCAAACTTTTTGACCAACTCCATTGCATACTTGGATTGACTCAAGTGAATACCTTCATCATTTTGTTTAATTTGCAATCCAAGAAAATAAGTCAATTCGCCCATCATGAACATCTCAAATTCGCTTTCCATGGTCTCCGCGAATTTAGAAGCATCGTTATCTCTTGTTGCGCCAAATACAATGTCATCGACATAGATTTGTGCTACAATGAAATTGCTTTGATAATGCTTCACAAAGAGAGTCCTATCAGCTCCCCCTCGAGTATAGCCCTTCTCCAAAAGGTGCTTTGTTAACCTTTCGTACCATGCTCGCGGTGCTTGTTTCAGACCGTAAAGAGCCTTTTTCAAACGAAAAACATGGTTAGGTTGTTTATGATCTACAAAACCTTTCGGTTGAGCCACATAAACTTCCTCATTTAAAAACCCATTTAGAAATGCGCTCTTAACGTCCATTTGAAATAATTTGATTTTAAAATGACAAGCAATAGCAAATAGTATACGAATGGACTCGAGTCTAGCTACAGGGGCGAAGGTTTCATCAAAGTCTATACCTTCTACTTGAGAGTAGCCTTGAGCAACTAATCGTGCCTTGTTCCTGATGATAGTACCATCCTCATTTTTCTTGTTTTTGAAGATCCATTTGGTACCTATCACATTGTGTTGCTTTGGAGGCTTCGTTAATTCCCAGACTTTGTTTCGCTCAAATTGATGGAGCTCTTCCTGCATTGCTTTAATCCAGTAGTCATCCTGAAGAGCTTCATCTATGTTCTTTGGTTCGATTAAAGATACGTAGCAAGCAAATCCACAAACCAACTGCCTCCGAGTTCTGACTCCTTCTTGTGGATCTCCAATAATATTCGATTCCGGATGATTCTTGGAGATTCGTAACGTTTGTTGAAACGGAGTACTCGGAGATATATGAGATGATTCCTGCACATCAGATAAACTAGAAGAACCATTAGATGCATCATTAATATTGGAAGTATTATTATGAGAAGATGCACTAGCAGGAGAATCATCATCTAGAGAGATATCGAGGGTAGATTTTCCAGTTTCAAAGTGAAAAGCTTCATCTACTTTAACATTTATAGATTCTACGATCGTCTTAGATTCAATGTTAAATACTCGATATGCTCTGCTATTCGTAGAATAACCCAGAAAGATCCCTTCATCACTTCGAGAGTCGAACTTTCCAAGATTTTCACGGTCACGTAAAATGTAACATCGACTCCCGAAGACACGAAAATATTTGATATTGGGTTTTCTACTAAACCACAGCTCATATGGTGTATTTAAAGTTCCTGGGCGCAAGTAAACTCTATTAATGACATAGACAGCGGTGTTCACAGCTTCAGCCCAAAAATGTAGCGGTAAATTCCGGCTATGAAGCATCACACGCGCCATCTCTTGAACAACCCTGTTCTTGCGCTCAACAACACCATTCTGCTGAGGTGTATAGGGTGCCGAGAATTCATGTTTAATTCCATTTGAAGTGCAAAAATCAATGAATTTTGAATTTATGAATTCTCCACCTCTATCACTTCTAACACGAATGATCTTTTCATTCTTTTCAATCATAATACGATGGCAAATCTCATGAAAAGAGTCAAACGTATCAGCTTTCTCTTTTAAAAATGCTACCCAAGAAAACCGAGAGAAATCATCAACCAATAAAAAAATGTACCATTTACCTCCCAAAGATGGTTGACGGGTCGGCCCCATTAAGTCCATGTGCAAAAGTTCCAAGGGCCGTTTTGTACCAACGTGGTTCAAGTTCTTGTGTGCAGTCCTAGACTGTTTTCCCTTTTGGCAACCACCACACACAACGTTTTGTTTAAATAAAAGCTTTGGAACCCCCTTGACCACGTCCTTGTTTGAAATTCTAGTAAGTTCCTTAAAATTTAAGTGACCTAGCCTTTCATGCCAAAGAGTTTCATTATTCAAAGCAGCTAAGTTACAATTTTCAGAAAATTTATTAGGAACAACATAACAATTGTTTTCAGATCTAACCCCTTTTAAAAAGAAGACATGGTCCTTATCAGTTACAACGCATTCAACAGATGAAAAGTTAACTGAAAAACCATTGTCGCAAAGTTGACTTATGCTTATGAGGTTAGTCTTAAGGCCATCAACAAATAAGACGTTTTTCAAAATCGGGCCATCTGGAATAGCTACCGTCCCTTTTCCAACAATTTTGGAAGATCGACCGTCTCCGAAAACAACGTGTCCTCCGGAGATTTTCTCAAGATTTTGAAAACTATTTTTATCACCGGTCATGTGACGGGAACACCCGCTATCCAGATACCAAGACGAACTATCATATACATGCAAGGAAACATTGGAAACAAGACAAGGGAAAATTTCACCTTTGCGCACCCAAACCCTTTTGGAGTGCGTCGGTAATGGTCGAGAAGTTATATGCCTAGGTGAAGGCGTCTTGTTATAGCGATTGTTGTTCCTTGATGTAATCGTCTTGCGCGATGAACTACCAAATCTCTTTTCATTTGAAAAGTTTTGCTTTGATTTTCGGGGAGGGGCCATTTTGGTAGTCGTTGCAAGAGGTCCTTGAGATGAGCGTTCGACTCCCGTCTTGCAATATCTTCTTATGTGCCCTGAAACACCACAACGAAAACATACCTTAGATCTTGACGATCCCAAAGAGGATGAAGTAGGTTTGTTGTCGTTGTTTGTCTTGAATTCCGGTGTCGGAGGAGGAGATACCGACTGAGGCACAAAAACTGTCTCACTCGAACTTGGACTGTTTCCAGTTTGAGTGTATCCGAGGCCGAACCTATTTGATTGACCAAGACCAAGAAGTCTATCCAACTTACTCCTTCCTGAAGAGAATCGCTGTAAGTCATTCTTGAGTTGGAAAATGGTCTTTGTCATTTCCAGGTTATCCTGTCGAGCCTCGTTGTAGAGCTTTGAGAAGTGATTCGCGTTATCCACCAGATTTGTATGTTCCTTCTCAAGTTGCTCATTGGACTCTTGAAGGGAAGCATTTTCTTTTATCAGGTTTTCCCTTTCCACTTCAAGAGCGTTTGAGAGAGAAGTCGCTCTTTTTGCTTCTTCTTCGAGATCATGCACTCTCCCTCTCAAACTCTTGTTTTGCTTAGCCACTTTCTTTGAGTCCCTCAAAAGTCTGTGGTAGGCTAGAGCAAAATCTTCACCTTCCGAATCATCCGATTCGTTGTCCGTTGCGTTCTTTTCAACAGTGGAGTTGGACAACGACTCAGATGTACTTGCCATAAAGCACATGAAGGGTGAAGATACGGACGCGTGGAAAGCGGTGGAGCTCTTTTCTTCATCACTCGAAGACGACTCATTTGACGTTGAGTTGTCATCCCAAGTGACGACTTGCATCGCCTTCTTCTTTGCCGGATACTTGTTAGGACACTCCGTTGCAATGTGGCCGTAGCCTCGACATTTGAAGCATTGTAGTTGTCCTTCTGAACTTTTCTTATCCTTTGAGAAGTTCTCTTGCTTTCTTGACTTGTAACCTGAAGTACCCTTGCCTTTGTTCGACTTTCCGAAGGATGGAGATTTGCTTGAATTACCCCTTCGAAAGTTGCGGCGAAACTTCCTTGTCAAGAGAGCGAGTTGCTTCTCAAATTCCTCCATAGAAAGGTTCTCGTCATCGTCTGAGGAGGACGTATCCGCGTCTTCTTCCTTAGTTGTTTTCAACGCATAACCTGAAGACTTAGAAGTGGATGCCTTTCCAGAAGAATTGTTAGTAGTAAATGTCATTTCATAAGTTTGTAATGAACCAACTAATTCTTCTACACGTATTTCGTCCGGGTGTTTAATAGTTTCAATGGCAGTAACCTTTGGGCGAAATCGTTCAGGAAGAGTTCTTAAGATTTTTCTTACAATCTTAAATTCTGGAATCTTCTCTCCAAGATTAGCACATGAGTTTACGATGTCTTGCAATCGTGTATAGTAGTCCGTGAAAGATTCATTTTCTGCCATTAAGATAGAGTCAAACTTGCTCGTAAGCATTTGCAGTTTCTGAATCTTCACGAGGTTAGTTCCCTCATGTGTAACCTGAAGAACATCCCAGATTTCTTTCGCAGTCTCACATGCCGAGACGCGAGAGAATTCAGTTTGAGATAAGGCATTAAAAATAGCATTAATTCCCTTGCCATTGTAAGAAGATGAATCTAACTCTTCCTTGGTCCATTTCGACCTAGGTTTTAAGGTGCGAACATCACCATTAAATTCAGTTGGATTAGACCATCCTAATTCAATTGATTGCCACACCCGTTCGTCGATGGAAATTAAAAAGGCTTTCATCCGTACTTTCCAGTACGCATAATTTGTTCCATCGAAGAACGGGGGTCGGTTGATGTTTCCACCTTCAACCATTGTTTACAACCCTATTCCCTCTCTGATACCACTTGTTGGGTTATATGTAATACGGATCTAAATAGGAGAAAAAACACCTAGAGGGGGGTGAATAGGTGTAAACGTATAAACACTCAAAAAATCGTTGCGATAAAACCCAATGCGGAAATAAAAATAATACGCAAGATTTTTACGTGAAAAACTCCATCACCGGAGTAAAAAACCACGGGACCGATAACACGGCAGAAATCCACTAGAATTAAAACACGTACAAGGTGATTTACCGTACACACTTACGACTCAACCTTTTCCATACGCTCCTAGAGGATCTTCTCCGCTCGCTCCGCGACGCTTCTCGAATCCACGATCTGCGCCCAACGCCGAATCCACGGCGTCCAACGTCGAATCCACGACGTCCGACCGAATCCACGGTCTTCACCCAATAGCACCCTTCGAATCCACGAACGTGCCTCGCTCCGAATCCACGAGAGCGGTTGAACCTTGAATCCACAAGGACACGCGAATCCACGCGCCGATTTTTGGGGTAAATCGTTGTTTTGGGTGGTGATGATCCGCCGAATACTTAGATCAAAGATAGATCGGAAATACCATCTAAGTATTCATTAGTTTGATTCAACTCGAGATGTGAGTATGAAAACCTAGAATCAAACTAATCAATATAGATGAAGAAACATAGAGTATTCTCTAATGATTTCCTTTCTTCTCTATATGTGGATCTATAGCCGTAAAAGATGATATATGAAAATGACGGCTATCTCGATTCACTATGTGGATTCACCCTAGAAAAAGAATCATATGGTGTATTTATAGGTTAGAAACCCTAGGAAGGAGATAAGAATCAAAAACCTAACATTTCTGGAAATTTTACGGACGGCGATCCGGATCGGACTAGCTGTGATCCGGATCGTCGTAACGAGTCAGCCAGTTCCAGAAAAACGAAGGTTCGGGATCCGGATCGAAGTGCATGATCCGGATCGTTCATACAGTTTACCAAACATCAACGTTCGGGATCCGGATTGCGAAGCATGATCCGGATCGTTCAAGGAAAATGGTAAACTCACTGTTCGGGATCCGGATCAAGAGACTACGATCCGGATTGAACTGGTGTATGAACGAACCACCTTCGGGATCCGGATCGAACAACCTGATCCGGATCCTGAACATGTCCCAAGTCCAGTTTTTGATTTTTATGCAATGAAAGATTCTTCCAAGTGTTTCTACACTACAAGAAGTATTCGGATCACACAAAATCTTTAGTTAAACATACCTGATCCTTTTGAATTCTTCTTTCTTGAGATTGAGTTAAATGATCCAACTTTCTTCACCTTCAATCTTCAAGACTTGAGACTTTCACGAAACTACGCCAACTCAAATTCCGTAACAAAAACTGGTCGGACAACACTCAACGACCCGGGACCACCGTCTACCCAAACAGTACCCGACAATACTGACCACAAGATACTCAACGGTCCGGGATCACCCAACGGCTCCCAACAACACCAACACCGGTCTAAACTCAGCTATCAGACTCCACTCAGCCCCCAGGCACAAGTGCAACAATATCCCACAATAACCTGACCACTCAGCCCACTACCCGGGCAAGGAAACTCTATGTCCAGGAAATAAGCAAGGTGTGGGATGTCTAAAGTATAAAAGAACCTAGCCCAAGTGAAGGTTCTCTACTAGTCTGGTTTCAACATGCATCATATGACAGGGTTCTAGGTCAAGTTCCAACAATAACATGTAATTTGACATAGCGTATATAGAAAATCCTCATCTCTCATAAGCATGTTTCCTATCTCCTTTAGCATGAAATAAACATATCCATCTAGCATGTACAATAAAACGGGTAAGCATCAATCCACATAATCTAGGCCAATCCTCATGCTTACATCTCAATCCTAGAGATTGTACATTTAAACATGCATGCTATCAATCAAAAGGGGCAATATTCCCAAAGGTAAGCTTCTATTAATCATCATCATGACATCCAATATCGCAATTCTCATAAAACATAATATAGATACTACTCATGCGATTCTCAAATAAATATCGATACTAAGCTTACCTCTCCATCACATACATGGGTACACTAACATACAAATATTCTATTAGATAGAATTAGAGAACCATCCACCGGTTCTGGAGACGAAGCAACCCACCTGAATCGCTTTCCGCAGGCAAAGCCGAAGTCGGTGAAGTGCGCCGTCACTCGCTATCAAAATCCGCCGAAACCGCATCCTCAGTACATGGTCGCACAAGCCTCTGCTCAAACCAACATCACAGCCAATACCACAATCAACACCACAAACACACCCCAAACAGCACTTGCTGTTTTTACAAACCAGCACAAAGCAGGGGATTTTTCACCTGCGTGCAGTCCTCCGAAAAATCCAGAAAAAACACGACTGCGATCCTCACGACGAGTAGATGCAAATCGAGTACTTATACTCCTCGTTCCGACACCTGTAGACCAAGATACAAATAGAACATCGCGTTAAGCAAAAATCCCCACGATCACAAATCTGCGGAAAGATGAGTCCGAAATAATCCAAAATATCACCTGCGAGATGATCTCCAAAAATTCCAATAAAAATATGACTGCAATCCTCGCGAAGTGCAATGTCGATCGAGTCCTCACAGATCGAAATCCAATAACCGAGCGCGGAGATAAAAATCCGACAAGCTCCGCTGTCCATGAAAATCACCAGCAAGAAAGGGGGTTCAAAGATGTTCCAGAAACTCAAATAAAAATCCAAAACTGAGAGAAGAGGAAAACACGAAAAATGAAGATCTAGCTCTCGTGAAACCGATGCCACAAAAATCGGCCAAAAAATTCCCCCCCGCCAGTCCAGGGGAGCTCGCAGAAGAAGCGTCGATGGAAAAGCTCGGTATCAAAGGCGCATCGAAGCTCGCGATCTCGAGAAGAACACAGATGGCACGCCTCCCAAAAAAACTCCGGGATCCCAAAAGTCGAAGAAGACTCGTAGAGGAACCTCGCTGTCGAAAATGGGCTGAGAAATCGCAGGGGAAAAGCTCAAGAATGAAGCCCAAAGGGGCTATTTATAGCCCAAGTCCACCAAAAGGGGGCCTTGGATTCGGGCGCCCGAATCCGGCCTGGCCTAAGCAATGTGCGCGCCCGAAACGTCCACAACGCGCGACGTGTCCATTCCCCGCCCCGCGCGCCCTGCGCACAAGCGCCCTCCAATCGCGGCGCGCCGCGTGGCAGCGCGCCGCGTGGCAGCGCGGTCCACGGCGGGGACCGTGGGCCGCGGTTCACTACGGCCCAGCCGGGTCGCTGCGCCCGCCAATGAGTGGGCGACACGTGGCCTGGCAGGGTCCACGGTGCGCCGCGCCCGGCGTGTTATCGCGCGTGCGTTGACCGCCCAATCCGCGCGCGCCACGTGGTCTTCCGCCACGTTCGCTGGTCCTGGTGCACACCAAGTCCCGTGGACCGGCCTGCCGCCACCGCCGGTGCTGCCCTAGCCTGCCGGAACAGTAACAAAGTGCCTCTAAATCCGTGTTTTGCCATCCGGGCTCCGAAAAATACAAGTAAATAGTCTATTTTCATCGTTTTCGCGTGCTGAGCCCAAATTCGATGTCCATTTTGCCAAATTTCACTTCTAAAAATTATCGAAGGCATCCGGACATGTAATCTTAATCCAAATTTCGCGCTAGGTCCGATCCTGAGATCCAATTTGCGCGCAACCATCTCCAACACGCAACATAGGCCTCCAAAAGCCACAATTCACTCAGCAAAACCACCGTGAAGATTCGGGTCATCACAGTTGGTTAAGCCCAAAAAAAAAAGATCAAAATAAAATAGAACCGGATCAAGATCGCGCGCGCCGCCATCCGTCCGGCCCGACCCGACTCATGTCGTGCGCGCGTGTGTTTAGAAAAAGTCTTGCTCTCATTTTCTCCTAACAAACACAAGCCAAAGTGAAGAAGTAAATAAACCCCTTCTACATGTGATGAGTTTTCAATATGGGACTAAACATTACATGTAGAGGAGAATGAATTTGGACTCCCAGATAAAGCCAATGAATATTGGGCCGTACAGAAAAGTCCAAAGGCCAAAATATAAGTTTAAAATCACTTTAAATCCATATAAAATCCACCAAAACGTAACTATCATGCTTTATGTTTCTTATAGCTTTCTCTATTCTAGTTTTGTAATTTTTATGCCATCCTAGCGAGTTCTTTTTTATTTTTATCATAACCAAATTGCTATGAATTACTTCCACTTTATTTTTAAATTATACATCATTTATGTCAAATCACCTTCATCTATGTTTTGAAACAATTGGTTCAATGAAGCGTGATTTGCTTTTTCTAACGAGAGAGAGAGAGAGAGAGAGAGAGAGAGAGAGAGAGAAAGTATAAGTAGGTTGGACTTTTCTAAGAGAGGATTCATTCAATACGAAACTGAAATATTAATAAAAGTCATAATAAAAATACCACTCTAGGTAATAAATTTCTTTGTTAATTAATTAATTAATTAATTAATTGCACTAACAAACATGAAATGTACCTTTTAATTTTTGAAGTCATTAAGTCGGTTTACCACCAAGGCTAAGAGAAATAGGCAACTTCTTCACCGCTATTTTTTTCCCGAGAGAAATTCAAATTGATCTATCATGCTTTTCAATAGTAATTAAATTCGTTCATGGTTTCTCTGCAGTCCTGCACGTGGTTTTTTTGTCATGGGATCATCCATCTGGTCATCAGCGACGAAATATATACTAATTTAGTATTGTTGACATGCTGTTCTAGAAATCCGCTTATGCTTGTTTATTAAATGAGCTAAACGCGAGCTAATTTATTAAAATATTTGAAAATTTTAGCTTGTGTTCGGCTTATTTATTAATAAGCCGAGTACAAACGGATTCACGAATATTTATAAGTTAAATTATCAATTTTTTTACCGGATGAAAAATAAAAAAAAAACATAAAAAATTAAAATCTTATTCTAATAAGTGAAATTTACAAAAGCATAGTTGTCTGTATGATTGAGTTAGCCTAAAGTTCAAATAGTAAAAATTTATATATATATAGAAAGAGAGAGAGAGAGAGAGAGAGAGAGAGGGAGGGAAGGAGGGCTCTTATATTTTGATGAATATAAAATTTTTTGTACTTATAAATTATTTTCGATAATAGAACTTTACGATCCACATTGTTAAATATAATATAGAGTATTTGAAACTTATAGAAATTAAATTTTGTAATTTTTAAAAATTATAGTAAAATTTATGAAGTGGCTATAAAATGAATGGTTAAAATCGAAGACCTTCTAAAAATAGAGAATCAGATTTTTTTTTTTTATTATTTAAGATCAGAATTATTGATTTTTATCTAGATAGTGAATAGAATTTTCTATCAAAAATATTTCAGACGGTTTTGATTCTTTTACACAGTTAAACTAGCAAATATTTCATATAGATCATTAAAAATTATCAATTTTGGTATCTATTGATAATAAGATATATGATGTCAAAAATTATGAAATTTGATATTTATATTGTAACACCCCCGGAATTTGGATTAGTCCTCTATATAAATGATATAATAGGACTAAATCTCTAACCCGGCTATAGCATTTTGGATGGTAGCAAGATCCAAGAGGAACATGAGAGTTAAGCGTGCTAGAGCTAGAGTAGTTCTAGGATGGGTGACCCCCTGGGAAGTGGGGCGTCACAGTTGGTATCAGAGCCATTCACCAGCCGGAAATGTGAGATGAGTCTCGGCTGAGCCAGGGTTATATAGCGGGTAGAGCGAGGCTCCCCGGCTAATGACCGTTGTGAGTGGAGTGTAGCTCCTCACAAGGTCGGCTAAGGCTAGCGAGACGAGTCTCACATCGCCTGGTGCTTGTGAGTGTGCTTGAGCCTGACGTGGACGTCAGGGCTTAAAGGGAGGAAGAATGTAACACCCCCGGAATTTGGATTAGTCCTCTATATAAATGATATAATAGGACTAAATCTCTAACCCGGCTATAGCATTTTGGATGGTAGCAAGATCCAAGAAAAACATGAGAGTTAAGCGTGCTAGAGCTAAAGTAGTTCTAGGATGAGTGACCCCCTGGGAAGTGGGGCGTCACATATATAGTACGCGGACTCTATATATATATATATATATATATATATATATATATATATGGGAAATGATACTTGTACACCCAAAACGGGGTGTATATCATACACCCCACCCATCCAATGGGTGGGGTGTAATGATGGGTCAATCGATGTGACCCGTAAAAGATATCGCCATCATTAAAATGGTGGAGGTGTATGATGTACACCCCTTCGGGGTGTACATGTAGCATTGCTATATATATATATATATATATATATATATATATATATATATATATATAGTATCAATTATTTTATATTTTTAAGTTTTTTACCATTAGATTTATTTCATTAATTAATTAATTACATTCTTTAGATCATACTATTTCACCAACCAACTACTAAATCATAGGGACCATTACCATTCTAACCGCTTATTCTTTCGTTCAAGAATCGAAAATGTATAAGCACCAATAACTTATTTCATTTAAAAATATAAAAAAACTCAATTTTATATATATATATATATATATATATATATATATATATATATATATATATATATATATTTCGGTTTATTTATTATACGAGTGATGAATCCATGAGCTTATTGTGAACCGAACACGAACCGGCTCATAATCAGCGAGCTAAACTGTGTACATTAATTGTTTTCTAAAAAACACCAGTAAAAATTAAATTATATAACAATTAAAATAAAAAAAAATACTGCACACGAGCCCGTGTAGGGAAGGCGTCACCATCAAAATTGAAATATTTGGCGGAATATTGAAAGAGGCAGAGCACGCGTTTACAGCTGTTCTCATGCAAGAAAAAGCGCTTCTTCTAAAAGCGACAACATGCGTGCGTGATAGGAGGGGATGAATACGTGAATTTTGCCCCCATTTTCTCCTCACTAACGAGAGGCGCAACAAACGATCTCTCTCTCTCTCTCTATATATATTTTGGCCAAAAGCTAGCAAATCTAATAATGATATTAATAAATAAATTTATTAAATCTAGTTTGTGAATTCGATCGTTTCTGTATCCAACTATAATTACATGTACGTAAAAATCATAATATAGTTTTTGTATCCAACTATAATTACAAGAGCCATACTTCTATATATATATATATATATATATATATATATATATATATATTTTAGTTACCGTTCATCCATACTTATTCAACGGTTCAGATTTGATTTTTTTTAAGTTGTGATTTATAATAACATGTCACCTTGAGAGAAGTACTGGTTACCGGATACCCCAAAACAAAATTATTTTGGTCTTTTGATTTAAGGATAATTAAGTAATTTTATCTATATTTTAAGAATTTTTATTTTTGTAAATATTATAAATTTTAAAATTTTGAATTTAGTGAGAGTTTTTATTTTTGGAAAGATTATAAATTTTAAATAATCTAATTTAGTTATCATCTTAAATGGTAATATTTTAATTATCTTTATTTAATATATTGTAAATAATTTTAATTTTAGAAAATTATTTTTAGAAATTAGAATTTAGGAATCTATTAATTTTTATTTTAAAAAAAAATAAGAAAAAAATTTAGATTACTTTTTTTATTTAATTTGCTAGTAAGGACATTAAAATTTTTTAAAATTGTAATACAAAATTAATGTTTAAATTAAAGAAACATTAAGTTTTTTTAAGCAAATTAAACTCTTTAAATTAATGCCTAAATTATAATTCTAAAATTTTTTAAATTAATGACTAAATTGTAATTCTAAAACTCATTAAATTAATGCCTAAATTGTAATTCTAAATTTTTTTAAATTAAATTTTTTAAATTAATGACTAAATTTTAATTTTAAAACTTTTTAAATTAATGCCTAAATTGTCATTCTAAAACTCTTTAAATTAAAGCCTTTAGATTAATGCCTAAATTGTAATTCTAATTCTTTAAATTAATACCTAAATTGTAATTCTAATTTTTTTTAATTTAAATTCTTTAAATTAATGCTTAAATTGTAATTCTAAAATTTTTTAAATTAAACTTTTTAAATTAATGTCTAAATTGTAATTCAAATTTTTTTTAAAATTAAACTCTTTAAATTAATACCTAAATTGTAATTCTAAAACTTTTTAAATTAATGCCTAATTTGTAATTATAAAACATTTTAAATTAATGCATAAATTGTCATTCTAAAACTCTTCAAATTAAACTTTTTAAATTAATGCCTAAATTGTAATTCTAAATTCTTTAAATTAATACCTAAATTGTAATTCCAATTTTTTTAAAATTTAAACTCTTTAAATTAATGCTTAAATTGTAATTTTAAAATTCTTTAAATTAAACTTTTTAAATTAATGATTAAATTGTAATTCTAATTTTTATTAAATTAAACTTTTTAAATTAATGACTAAATTGTAATTCTAAAATTTTTTAAATTAATGCCTAAATTGTAAATTTATTTTTTTTAAATTTAAACTCTTTAAATTAATGCTTAAATTGTAATTCTAAAATTCTTTAAATTAAACTTTTTAAATTAATGCCAAAATTGTAATTCTAAATTTTTTAAAATTAAACTCTTTAAATTAATACCGAAATTGTAATTCCAAATCTTTTCAAATTAAACTTTTTAAATTAATGCCTAAATTGTAATTCTAAATTTTTTTAAATTAATGCCTAAATTGTAATTCTAAAATTTTTTTAATTAAACTTTTAAATTTAATGCCTAAATCGTCATTCTAAAACTCTTTAAATTAAACTTTTTAAATTAATGCCTAAATTGTAATTCTAAATTTTTTTAAATTAAACTCTTTAAATTAATGCCTAAATTGTCATTCTATAACTCTTTAAATTAAACTTTTAAAATTAATGCCTAAATTATAATTCTAAAACTTTTTAAATTAATGCCTAAATTCCTAAATTGTAATTCTAAAATTTTTTTATTTAAACTTTTTAAATTAATGCGTAAATTATAATTCTAAATTTTTTTAAATTAAACTTTTTAAATTAGGAATTCTAAAAATTTTTAAATTAAACTCTCTAAATTAGTGCCTAAATTGTCATTCTAAAACTTTGAAATTAAATTTAATTAATTAATGCCTAAATTGTAATTCTAAAACTTTTTAAATTAATGCCTAATTTGTAATTCGAAAATTTATTAATTTAAACTCTTTAAATTAATGCGTAAATTGTAATTTTAAAATTATTTAAATTAAACTCTTTAAATTAGGAATTCTAAAAATTTTTAAATTAAACTTTTAAAATTAATGTCTAAATTGTCATTCTAAAACTCTTTAAATTAAACTTTTTAAATTAATGGCCAAATTGTAATTCTAAAACTTTTTAATTTAAACTTTTTAAATTAATGCATAAATTATAATTCTAAAACTTTTTAAATTAATGCCTAAATTGTAATTTTAAAACTTTTTAAATTAAACTATTTAAATTAATAACTAAATTGTAATTCTAAATCTTTTTAGATTAATACCTAAATTGTAATTTTAATTATTTTTAAATTAAACTCTTTAATTTATTCCCTAAATTGTAATTCTACAATTTTTTAAATTAATGACTAAATTAATATTTTTTTATTATTATTTTGTGATGTTTAATTACAAAATTGCCCTTTTTATAAAATGACCTATTAACCTGGTAAAGTGTAAAATTATCTTTTTATCCTTCGTCGATCAACGGCTAAGAATATTTTTATTATTTAATAAAGAAAGTACCAGAGTATTTCTCTAATTACAATTATTTGTTAAGCAAATGAATCTTTACCTTATGAAAGTCCAAAATTTTGCTTCCTAGATACATGACAGTGCAAACAACAATCATTAAAGAAATAAACTTGTTCTTGTAGACAAGTAAACAAGTAAACAACTAGTAAGATAAAACCCTGAAGTTTTTCTATGAGCCTGACTAGGTCCAAGTAGAGCAGCAACTAACATGTTAAAAAAGTGTTAAATAATCAGGTTGGTTAGAACCAAACAGATTTAAATCGAAACCCTTAGCTACAGGGCCACTATTACCAGGTTCAGTATGAATTTTACAATGATATTTAAGAAGCACAAAAGCTGCTCTATTACCTGGACAGCAGAAGCAAGTGGTGGATTGATGAATAGTAGATACCATATCATTTTCCTTCCAGAAACACTAACCATAACAAATTATTTTAATGATGTTAGAGAGTGATAACAGTTTTGGATTTAGAAAATCACAGGGAAGTGTGTCTGCTTTTGGTGATGGTGATGGTGATGGTGATGGTGATGGCTTATGGCTTATCATTTGTGGTCCAAGAGACTAATTCTGCCACCTCAGGCACTGAAACACATTTTGTGGTGTCAGAAGAGACCACCTATCATAGCAAAAGCCATTTTCAAGGTTTAGAACCATCCAGAAGTCTCTCTTATCTTTATAATGCCTGTTTAGTCCCCCCTTCTGCTTCTATTTTCATCATCAATCATTTAGAGCATAATCTTTCACAAAAACCCTGACGACTCTACTGAAGAGAGATGAGGGATTTCAAAGTGGTGCTACTGTAATACTACTATGCCTGAAAGCAAAGGGCAAAATAGTTACTACTACTTTTACCTGGCATGAACCAAGAATAGCTTTCTAGTTCAAAATTTAGTTGTTAGACATTTATAACAGACTAAAAACAGTAAGAAATTCAGAGCAACATAGGCAAATGTAACTACAACATTTTTAGAGTTAATTACACCGAAGAATAGTTGCTGGAAGAGTTTTAACTAAAAAGCAGTCAGTAACTAGTCAAACAATGTTATCAAACAGAAGATATATGAGTACAATAATGCCACACATCACACATTATTTTCAATTCATTATTGTGTCAGATTGCATAATATCCAGCTGTAACAAAAAGAAACTTCATATTTGTCATAAGAGTAACAACTAGCAAATACAAACAGATTCCCCTTTCCCCCACATCAAGTTAAATAGACCCACAAGTTAGGCATGATGGGTGCCTCTTTTGCATCATATGTGGACAATAATTCCACAAGTAGATACCCAAATACTAATCCTCAGGACTTAAATTTGATATATAAATCCCTCTCAAATAACATGGCGTGTATGTACAGCAGAATTTGATCAGGCTCAGTTATATAAAGAGGAGAAATTATTGCACAGTTGTAGCTCCCAAATCACAAAACTGACAAAAAAGAACTGCTTTGCTTATGTTTAATTTTCGACTTGTATGTTTAAGCATTTTGCATATCAACTATACATCTACGTTAGGCAACAATGATGATGCCAACATCCATAATCACCTGCTTCAATGTGTGTGTATGTGTACACATATATATTAACAAAACAACAGGCAATGAACCCTGCCATCTTCCTCACTCTCTTACAATCGGATAAAAAGCAATGAGAGAAAAAATAAAGAAAAAGAAGTAGTTTTGATGAACTAATATGAAGTGTATGCAAGCAATTGAATCATATAAGCCAAGGAAAAAAAGCATAAAGAGAGCAGATTTTATGAAAAGAAGCTATTGAAGCTCCATTTTATCTAAAATATCACCTAAACAAGAAAATATCCCAGAAACAACTGAGCTCATACAAGTGAGCACTATTTTACCATGAACTATTTTATACCAAATAAAACAGGGACAAAACCTCCATCCAAACATGGCATACACATATCATGATATCTATCTACATGCTGAACACAACAAAAGATATCTGCTTTAAGTAGCAGAAAGAACTAGTCCCAAGACGTAAAAACAAAAAAAAGAAAAGCTTATTCACCGTCCATCTGCAGACGTGAAGGACTCCGCGAACCCTGCAGGCCGGGCCGGGATGCTCCCTTTGCTATCATCAAGGCCCAGGCCCACCGTGCTCACGTCGCTAGTCGTGCTATCACCGGCCTGCCACCCTTTCACCATTTGAAGGAGAGGCTGGCGGAAGTCGATTCCTAAGTACTCTTCCTGCTCGTCCTTAATGGGCTTCCACTTCTCGACCAGCGGAGCAAGCACGTTCACTGCATGGCCCATGTCAGGCCTCTGGTGCGGCTCACGGGCAGTGCAGTGGCCTGCAAGCTCCCCAATAATGCATATGCTCTCGAAGGTCTCATCTGTAACATCGAGAGACAAGTCAATTGCCGCCCTTATTTTTTCTTTGGAGTTCTTGATGTTGTAGAACCATGAGGCGAGGTAGCGGGTCTCCTCCGCCCGGGACTCGTCGAGGGCCATGAGGCCCGTTATTAGCTCCATCAGAACCACACCGTAGCTGAAGACATCAGCTTTTGTCGTGATTTTCCCAGTCACTGAAGTAAAAAAAAAAAATAGCAGAAATGAGATTAAAAATACAATGACAAAACGAACTAGCTAACAAATTATACAGTAAATGTGCACATTATCTTAGATTCATGTGAATGAGCTTGGTAATTTAGAAACTTAAAGGGTATAAAAAAACTACAGCATAATAAAGTGTGGTGAGAATCTATCGTAGACAATAATCACTGTCAAATATAACACTTGATCAGCTATGGTCAGATGATTTTTGGATGTACATTGCATGCAGTGTTGTAGATCACTACAGAATAATGTGTCTGCTCCCTTTAAATTTAACTTTTCAATGAATTGAGAAGCTTGCGGGCCACTGCATGGCCCGTGAACAATGTTGAACTTTATGAAGGCATATAGAATGAGTATCTTTCCCATTTGAGAAGAAAAGATAATGCACTGGCACACAAGAGTAATCAACATAAACAATCATCTAGAAATTCATCTCTTTAACATGACAACTGAACCACTTAAATATTGAACTTTCTATTCTACAATCTCAAGGGACACAATTTACATATGCACTACTTGCAATTTTATTCCAAACATCAAACATTATCTCAAACATTTAAAGCTAGCGCAAAATGACCAATTGAAGCCATACAAATGAACTCTTAACTTTGGCCAATATTAGACACTAGGAAAATAATCGTAACAATTCCTATTCTACAATCTCCAAGAAGACAACTCACATGTTTCCTTGGACGCACTACATTCAAATTTAACTTGGAACATTTAAAGCAAGAACAAAATCGTCTATAAAACTAATACGAGAAAAATTTAGCTGATAAGAAAATATATACAGCAAGAAGCGCTTACCAGCATATTCAGGCGCAAGGTATCCAAAAGTCCCAGCAAGTCTGGTCACCACAGAGTTTTTCCCGTCGGGTGCAAGCTTAACGAGTCCAAAATCAGAGACTTTAGCCCTGTAATCATCGCCGAGTAGAATGTTCGAAGACTTAAGATCTCTATGGATGAAGCACTGATGAGCCAAATTATGGAGGTACTCCATTCCTCGGGCTACATCCAACGCAATATTAAGCCGCTTCTTCCACGACAAGGGCTCCAAGCTAAACTGCTTCCACTGGAATAATTGCTTGCTTAAAGCCCCTTGCGGCATGTACTCATAAACAAGAAGCCTCTCGTTGTCTTCTATGGAATAACCCAATATAGAGACCAAATTACGGTGGCGTACTTTAGTAAGTACGGCGATCTCGGCTTGGAATTCGTCTAAACCTTTGTTACTCATAACGGTCGCCTCCATCCTCTTAACTGCTATCATCGTCCCGTCATGCAGCATTCCCTTGTAGACTACCCCAAATCCTCCTCGCCCAAGAATGTTTTCCTGCGCAAAGTTTTTCGTGGCGTTACGAAGGACTTGAAGTGAGATTATGAAATTGCCCGCCTCGATGACGTGAGTGTTGCTCGATACGCTGCTCTCTCCGCTACGAAGATCAGTAGATAACGAGCCATTATTATTCGCGTTGTTCGCGATCACGATTTTAACCATATTATCTGGATCCGACGGGTCCCTAGGATGAATAACAATAGAACTAGGCGCTGTTGCACTCTTTTTCCCCTTCTGCCTCCGATACATAAGAAAAACAACAGCTAAAATTATCAAAGTTACCCCAACAACAATCGGAATCACCACGGCTAGGACATTAAAATTTTTAGACCTCTTGGCGGATCCTCCTCCACCTTCAGAGGGAGAAGAATTGCTCGGAGAATTGGGTGAATTGTTCCCGTCACCCGGAGAACCAGGTGAAGGAGGAGAACTACCGGTAGGCTGAGACGACGGCGAAGAACCGGTCAACGACGGGTTTCCGTCATCAAGGAGCTTCACACTAGTGCGAAAAGCCGGAACCGGGGGCTTCAAATTATTCGACGACACATTCAGCATCGCCAAAGATTTCAACGAGGTTAAATTCGCAGGAATGATTCCGGTAAGATTGTTTCCGCCGAGTTTGATATCAACTAGGCCATCCAACGCCCCCAGCGCGGGGCTAATGGTGCCGTTCAACCCGAAATTCGGCAAATTAATAACCGAGACCTTAGCGCCGGAGGAGCAGGAAACCCCGATCCAATTCCCAGAGCAAGGGTCATCACCGGACCAGGACTCGGCGAGCTTGTAGGGATAGTTGACGCCGCCGAGGAAATCCAGCAGCGCGGTGACCTGCGGAGGGCAGGGAACTCCGGGGGCCGACGCGCAGAAGGAGTTTCCGGCGTAAGTGAAGTTGTACTCCACGGAGGGGATGGGGCCCATCAGCATGTTGTTATCGAGCTGCAGCGACCGCAGCGCCGGCAGGGAGGTCAAATTCGCGGGGATCAGGCCGACGAGGCGGTTGCTGTTGAGCCAGATCCGATTGAGGCCGGTGAGCGCGCCGATCGAGCCGGGGATCGGGCCGGAGAAGGCGTTCCCGTGGAGCCAGACGTCGGTGAGCATCGGCATCGTGGCGAGGACGTCGAGGGGGCCGGAGAGGGCGGCGCCGGCCTGGTTGTTGAGCCAGAGAGTGCGCAGACTGGAGCCGGAGAAGGCGGCGGGGAGAGGGCCGGTGAGGTTATTGTAGGACAATTGGAGGACGGCGAGCGATGGCATGGCGGCGAGGAAGTCGGGGATGGGACCAACGAGGCCGGAGCCGGCGAGGGTGAGATTGACGAGGGCGGAAGAGTCGGCTAGGTCGGGGGGCAGGGACCAACCGCCGGTGGTCGCATTGAGAGAGTTGTGGTCGAGGGAGAGCACCTGGAGGGCAGACAGGCCGCCGAGGAAGTCGGCAGGGACGGCGTCGAAGAGGTTGTCGTTGAGGAAGGCGAACTGCAGGAGGGAGAGGCCGCGGAGGGAGGGGAGGGCGCCGCGGAAGCTGTTGCGCTGGAGGCCGATGTTGGAGAGCGCGGAGAGGGAGTTGAGTGTAGAAGGGAGGGGCCCGGCGAGTCCCATGTTCTGGACCTGGATCTGGGAGACGCGGGAACCCGAGCAGTAGACGTGCGGCCACCGCGGGCTCCCGCACGGATCCGAGCCCTCCGATGGCCACTGTAGCTTCTCCGGGTTGTCCAGAAGCTTCCGGAACTCGTCCAGCACCGCATAGTCGCCCGGGTCGGTGTCGCATAAAACCGGAGGCACGACGACGAGGACGACGAGGACGACGAGGCTTATGCGGGCGTTCATGGCCGATTATGCGGAGAAATGGGCATGGGCATGGGCATGGGAGTGGGAGTGGGATTTTGGGTTTAGATTTGTGGGGGAACGGTGGGTTTTGCTTTGAGGAGAAGGAGGAGAAGGAGGAGGAGAATGGGGGGAGTGAAGGGGAAGCTTCTTGTTCACCATTGGGAGAAGCTTGCGATGTACCTCATCACCTCATTCTCACTCTTAACTTTTGCAAATTTCTTCTTCTTCTTTTTTTTATATCTTATTTCTTTCTTAATATATTTGATCGTTGGGGTACAAATGGCTAACCATAATTAAGCTAAATTATACTTTTGGTTTTAAAATTATGAGTTGTAATTTTGGATCGAATCTTGTAAATTATTGTTGCTATAATCAATTTTTATAATTTAATTTAATTAATTAAATATATTAATATTTTTTACTTTCATATATATATATATATATATATATATATATATATATATATATATATATATATATATATATATATATATATATATATGAGCAATGCTACATGTACACCCCGAAGGGGTGTACATCATACATCTCCACCATTTTAATGATGCCGATATTTTTTACGGGTCACATCAAGTGACCCATCATCACACCCCCACCCTTAGATGGGTGGGGGTGTGAGATGTACACCCCTTACGGATGTACACATAGCATTTTCCTATATATATATATATATATATATATATATATATATATATTGATAACTAAATTTGATTGCCAAAATATATTACAATAATTTAAAAAATTTGAGCAAAAAATATAACAAAAAAAATTAAATTTAAAAATCAAAATTATAATTTAACATTATAATTATGGATGATCCAAAAGTTGAGAGAATCTCTTTGGGTTTTAAGTTAGAAAAAAAAAAAGAAAAAAAAAATACAATGCTAGATTTCATTTGAGATGTACGATGCGCATTCGAGCCATCTAGAATAAAATTTTTTCACTCATCATTTCAAAGTGACAAATAAAATTTATCTCACTCTAGAATAAATTAGGTGTAAGATGAATATCTTTTTTGAACTGTACAACTAGTATTTTTTAAGAAGAAGATAAATAAGTCTAGTGGGTCATTTTGAAATAGGTCACTCAACTATTTTTTGTTTTGTCTTTAAGATTTCTCATTTTCTATTTTTTTTATTTAATTTTTTTTACTTTATTAAACTAAAATTTTATTTAATTTAATAATTTATTAGCAATTAATATTTTATTTTATTTTATTTTATTTTATTAATTAAAAAATTATGTCATCAAATTTGATGAAACCAGAAATCAATTTTCAAAGCTTTCAAAATTTTAAACTAAGATTAGAACTTATTTTTAATAAATCTTTAAAAATATTATAATTTACTAAATAACTTTATTAAAATTTTATTTGATCTGATAATTTTATTTCATTCAACTCCGCTAGATGAACAAATAAAAAACAATAAATCGTTCATCACGTTTAATACGATAAATTATTTATCGTCTTTATTTTAAAAATAAAAAATAATTCATCGTCTTTTTTATTTTTGCTCATCACGACGCTAAATTAGTAAGAAGAAAATTAATTAGCCAAATAAAACATAAATAAAAGGTGAGGAGGCCATTACAAACTGCCCAATAGATGAGGGGTTCTCCACACATTTTTACCTGGTAATTATTTTCCTCCAACAAAAGCATGTCTTGCAAAGGGAAAGAATGTGCCCCTGTAAAAAGAGAAAGGAAAAGGGCAGTGAGAGAGATGGATATCAGAATAGGGGTGATGTATTTTCTCTTTTGGGAAAGAGAAATACTTTAATTTGTGTCCTCTATAAAGAACTATGTTTTTGATTTATAAATAATTTCATTTAAACATTTATATATCAGTAGTATTTTGGGAGACATGTAAGGGGCACTCTTTTCAAAAAAAAAAAAAAAACTATTTATCATATTTTATAAACTTTGTTAATGAATCAGGTTAAGTATCAATTGTTTAGCATTTTATTTTATTATTTACATAGCTTATCCAATATCTATATTCTGAATTACATTAATATGTATTAGACTAGAATACTATTAATAGCATCAAATTATTTGTGCTAGTTATTAGATCTTCAACTTTTGAAGAGAAAAATGTGTCATTAGGATAATAACAATTTCTAGAATTTAATCAGTAATTTATGTAATAGTATAATATAAAAGATGAAATTGATCAAAGAATCAGATCTAACGATAGAAAACTTAGTAGCATTAAGTATTTGGTGCTATTGATAGCATTATAGCTGGGGAGAAAAATTTTAGCTAAAAATATAATAAGACCCTCAACTATATATATATATATATATATTAATTCATTTTTATACTTAGCTTACCTTAAATGCATTAAATTCAGTAAAATTATCAATAAGATAACAATTTTAATTTTTTTATTTAAAATTACTAGATCCTAAAAGACTATTAAAAGTTGAGTGGCCTATTTTAAATTAGATGTAATTGATGGAGCTTCATAAAATGCTATTTGTACATTTTAAAAATATTTTTATTTATGAAATAAGTTGGGTGTAAGATATAAATCTCTTCTGAATATTTTTTATTTTGACTGTTTATTACTTGACAGCAAAAACCAAAAATATTGTCATAATTTGGAGACCATTTTAATATGATTTTGAAATATTTTATTTTATTTTTTATTACCCTAGAATGGCTATTACAAGATTAGCTTGGATTAATTTCTTAAATTTCCATAATAAACATCATTACTTTTGGTGGTTAATTAATTAAATTATTAACTTCTTATATAACTCTCTTAATTAGCCGCTTTTAATTAATATCTTGGCAAATCTTCTTTTGGACGAGGGAATTGAAATTTAAAAATTCACCTCCTCTTTTATAATATTTTTTTTGGAGAAAATTTATTTTTAAAAGACTAAATTCTCTTTGTGCAAAATTTATATTTACTCCAAAAATTTAAATTGAGTGTAAGAGATAAATAATTTTACGAATTTTATATATTTAGAAATATTTAAATAGATGTTGTTATATGTGATTAATTTAGTATAAAATAATATGTAATATTAGTCCCTAAAAAAAAAAAATAAAAGTATGTTATGATAATTTAATTGATATAGTTGGATAAAAATAACATATTACTACTATAAATTCGTAAGAGAATTTGGTTAAAAACCCATCTCAACTAATTTTGGTCCTTTCAAATCCTATTAAATGTTCGTGATGAGCTCTCCAAGGACATTTTGTTTCTGTCTCCATCTTGTAGTTTGTTGTGTGTAATTTTTAATGGTAAAATTAAAAATAAAAATTTTTAATTTTAAAAAAAAAAATTAATTTTAAATGGAGTAAAGCTATCCAACATATTTCATATTTTATAGCTACACACTAGGTCAGACAGCACTTAATCTGTCATGCCCCGGGTATAAATCAGAATCCGGACCTGTCTACAGATTCGCCGTGCACACGAAATTTTTCGCGTACACGAAGCGCCGGCACTATTCATGATGTGGAAGGATGGTTCACTTCGGCTCTGCATGGATTACTGGAAATTGGATTAGGTGACCATAGGAACAAGTACTCTTTTTTCGCGCATTGAGGATTTGTTCGACCAGCGACAAGGGTCTTGTGTCTTCTCGAAGATTGATTTGCAATCTGGTTACCACCAACTGACGGTGAAGGCTGAGGACATTCCGAAGACAGCTTTTAGGTCACGGTATGGGCATTATGAGTTCACAGTCATGCCTTTTGGATTGGCTAATGCCCATGCTGCAGTAGTTTTAATTCAGCTTTGTTTTTATTCTCTTTTATTATATCTCTTATATATATCTAAGCAAAATACCGGCGCTTCGTGTATGCGGAAAATTTCATGTGCACGGCGAATCTATAGATGGACTCGGATTCTGATTTACATCCGGGACGTGACAGATTAGGTGGTATCCTTTTCGAATCCTATTCGGATCTAAACCGAATCAGATAAAATATAAATAGCATACGAATAAAAATAATTAATAATTAAAATTTTATATATAGATTCAAATATTTTATATTCATATTCGATTTTGATCTCATCCGAACTTAATTTTTTAATGAATAGAGTCCCAAATAATTTTCAAATGAGGATCTGATCCGGTATAATACCCGATAGTAATATCAGATGGAGTATTATAGTTTTTGTATAACTCTTATACTCATAAAAAATAATATATTTTTTTATATTAAAATATTTTATTTTTTTAAAATGAATTTTATTGAGGTAAGTACAATCAATGGATTATAACATGAGTTTTCTATACATAGTGAAAAATTTATAGTTTGTCTATAAATCACTTAATAAAATTTATAAAATAATATATTTATATAAGTATTTGTATTCCATTTAGATCGATTCATACCGGCTTTAAACGGATAGTATACTAATAATTACTATTTATATCCACTCAAGTAGATCCGATAGATATATTAGTAAAGTATTTAGATTCAGATCCGATCTTGAGGAACTTCCCACTAAAGTGCTTTTCCCTTTATAAGAATTTTATTGCATTTTGAATCATAATTTCTGAATATATTGTGCGCATTTAACTTCTCTCATAGCAAAAGGTGGAGCATAACTATTATGCTAATTCGAGAGAGTTGACACATTAGAAGGATTCTGTCCGGGCTGATTTTTTCTGATAATTTTGTAATAATATTTTTTTTTTTTTCAACCTCGTTCCCAGATAGGCCTAGTTATCTCATCTATAATGCTAAATTCAGTTTCCAGTTGAATAAAATAAATAGCGTGTTATCTTTCTCTTAAAAAAAAAAATTATAATGCTAACTCAAATTAGGTAAATGCTTTTTATGTTAGATATTTATGCAAATTAATGCGAAATAATTTAAGAAACACATGTAAATTATTAGATAATCGTTAATCTATTTGAAAACATTATAAACGCTTATCAGAATTCATGCCTGATGAAACACGTTATCAGATTTTATTGTTTCTCAAGCATCGACAATAAAATCGTCTGAATTGAGTGCTTCCAAGTCTAGATTCGTCGTCTAATTAATTTTGTTTTAAATGGGGCATGACAAATGACGGCAGGAATCCGACTCGGGACCACAACCCTTTTATATTCCTTATATACAACGTTTAATTAGGGTCCCATAAATCCTAATTATACTCGTATTGAATTTCTACATATTAATAGAACATACCCAATAGATGTTTCCAGGGCCCATATTAAATCACTTAATGATCCTATTAAATTAGATAACCCATAATATAATTGTAAACCTATATATATATATATATGCTAACCTATATATAAGAAAAATTAAATCCAATATTTTATACATCCCATTTAGGGTGCATATTTTATACTCCACTCATTTTAGGATGGGTGAATTTTATTCGTCATTTTGAAATGATCAGTAAAAAACTTCTTACCTTAGAATGAAATATATCATACACTCCAAATATAATACATGGATATCATCGCTCCTCAAATTACTACCTATGTCCTATGCAATATATTTTTTCCAAATTTTATCAATAATCAGTATAAGCAAAAACTTGAGAACATACAAATTCGAATCCGATTGATCAAACCTTAGCAATTTTTCTATATAAAGTAAAATTTATCAAGCCAACCGTACCCGACCCGTGTAAATTTAGCATCAGCAGGTTAGGTCGTAATTATTATTATTATTATTATTATTATTATTAGTAGTCCCTACATTCTCTTTCTTTTTCTTTTATGGTTTTTTAAGAAACATTATTAGACCCTACATGAAGAATTATTTAATATTCTATTTTCCCTGCGTATTCATTGTATTCACAGTTTTATGATGCGTCTTACTTTGCATGCGTTTGGACCACTTAACACAATTATTAAATGTGACCGGATTATCACATGCATTGCACGTGTATATGTTAATTCTTTTTTTTCTTTTTTTTTTTTTTTTAAAGGAGAGAGAGAGAGATGACACTGTACACAGCATCTCATGAAATTATGATATTGTCCAATATCAGAAGATCCGATCCGGGATATTGACACTGTACACTGTACACTGTACACTGTACACACTACACAGTATATTAGACAAAGAGAAAGTATTAAATGGATTATGGAAAAAAAAAAAAAAAGAAAAAAAATTTAACATGTAGGATAATAATTTTACTTATTCCCCAAGTGAGAAGTTTCTTTGCCTAAACTCAATCGTTTACTTATTCCCCAAGGGAGAAGTTTCTTTGCCTAAACTCAATCGTTTGGATTGATATAGTAGTATTAATGTAACGTTCTGTTTCTCAAAAAAAAATATTTATTTTAAAATTATTTTAATTTTAATACGTTTTACTCTTTTAATTTTTTAAACTTAACTGCTATTCAAAAAACTATAACCGAATTTAAAATTTTAATCTTATTATATATATATATATATATATATATATATATATATATATATATATATATATATATATATATATATATATATATATATATATAAATATAAATATAATAAAATTTGAGAGCGTCATATTTTTTTTCTATTTAAATTTTGACGTTCTAATTAGTCTCAAATATGAGACTAATCTCGCTAGTCTTAATTAACTTTATGGGGAGCCATACTCCACTCACAATAATTATTAATAGAGAAATTATGTTCTGCCCGCTGTATACATTCTAATTCAATCGATACTCGTCTTACACTTTCGACTGATAATTGACTCTCATATTAATAGTGACGCTCCGTTTTTTAGAAAAATCACTCATTTTAAAAATACTCTATCCTATCATGCTTAATTCTCTTAATCTTTTGAGTCTATTCACTGTCCAAAATATTATGATTAAGTACAAAAATTTTATCCTAAAATATATAATATGTAGAACTATTTCAAATACCGAAAATGCCATAATTAAAGTCGGAGTAATACCACCTTTATTTCAAACCTGTATAATCACAAAACAATTTAAAAAAAAGAAAAAAAAAAATCAAAATTCAGCTTTGAGTGTTTGTAATTGCTAGAAACCAATAAAAGTTATCTCTAACCTTTAATCATAGATCGAGTTTATTTCAAAAAAGAAAAAAAACAAAGTTGAATAACTTATCCAGAATAGAATTCATATGTTCTATTATAAATAAATAGTTAAATGTGCTTATTAATTAATATGAAAAGGACATAAAATGCCCATAAGTCAATGTCATTATAATTTTGATATATGTTCCCTTCATCTCCCTTATTATGATACTAGTGTAGTTACCCGCGCGATGCAGCGGGTAGATTTTACTAAAATATGTTTTCATGATTTTTTTTAGATCATATATGATAGTTAGAAAAAATAAGTATTAAACATGTAAACTCATCAAAACTATTTAATATAGAAGATTTTATTGAGAATACAAAAATAAAATTAAATCTAAATGATATGTAATCAACATAAAAAATATAAAAAGAGAAAGAAAAAAAAAAATACTATTGCATGTGTTTACAATAAAAATTTCGT